>PVJD01005512.1:0-114368 GCA_004026545.1 Mormoops blainvillei | reverse complement strand
CCACTGTGGAGAAGGGAGGGGGGCCACACCAGTAAAAACAAAAGGCTTATATTGAGGGCTCCTTTCAAGTTGAAGGTAAGACACTTAGAGCGGTCCCACTTTGAAGGGCTGCATGGACTTCACATGGAACTCAGCGTCCAGAAAAGGTGAATGACAGAATTAATGAAAGGCTGAGGGCTTGCAGAACGAGGCGGCTGCAGGACAAGGGGGAGGCGGATCTGGGGGACTGCAACCGGCACTTCATTTGGTCCCCCTCAGCCTGAGGCTGGATAAGGGAGATCTGGAAGGGGCTGATGCTTCAGGAGAAAAGGTGGCAGTCAGGAGGAGGCGGCGGCTGTGAAGAAGTGAAAAAGAGTAAAGGAGAAAATAATCAATGAAAAAGAAGAGGTGAAAGAGCCAGGCAGATGAGAATGATCATCAGTTTCTAAAATTTAAGATTCCAGAAAGAGAAACTCAGGATGGTGATATTCAAGGTGTGGCCATGGGAGCACATTCCGGGAACACGATGAGTCACTGGCGTGGAGCTCGACAGAAAGCCTGTCAGCAAGACAGCAGGGAAACTCCCTGGCCTTTATCACTCGTCCCTACTAGTGGAGACAAAAACATACAAACACTTCAATATATACGAAGAGATGTGCCTTAAAGACTTACAAGCTAACAGTGGACTAACGGTGGACTAACCTAACTTGGTCTTTATCTTTATTACTCATTTGATAAACTACACATATTCTTTTAAACAAGATAGGAAAATCATTTTAAATTTTTATAAAATACCTAACGGGAGGGATAAAAAAAATTAAATGCCACTAGTAATACATGGTAAAATAATTAAACAATACTTTTATGAAGTCTTTCATTATTTATCTTATCCTGGCAATGGAATCTGAATATTTGTCATAATTTTGCCAGTTTTTATGTCTGTAGCATACATCTAAAGCAATGAGATTACTTGATTTTAACCTTTGAAGCATAGCAGCCTTCAGGATACAGACAGAAAAATAATCTGAAGATAGTTAAAATGGTCAATTTTGTTATATTTTACCACAATTAAAAAAAACAAGCAACAGAAAAAAATCTTTGTAAAGCTAAATTGGATTCCTCTTTAGGATTAGTTACAGAGTATCTGTAGTTCAGGCTGAGTTAGAATAACAAAGATGCCATTTTAGAAGTGAATGAACTATTCCTTCATAGGTTTAGGAATATATAAAGAAATATGGTGGTGGCATTTTAAAAAGGGTAACCACGCTGGACATCTTTATGTAGTGTGACATTCTTAAATTCAGTGTCAATGTGTCTTCTTTTCTGGAACGTTTCCATTTCATGAGTCTTTTTGTATTTCTGTTTCAAAAAGACTGGATAAACTTACTAGTTAGAGCGATGCTGAAAGAAGTTTAAAATTTGTTTTGCATTTGTTGTATTCCATTCTTGTTCCTTCAGGGGTCCTTCACACACAGATACATACTTTTTCAAAATTTTTTCTCCTACTTCTCGGAAATCCAAGGGTTCTCTGTGTGTAGGGTAGCTGGCTCCAGAGACACCGGTACCCACTCCCTGGTTTTCTGGCTGTTGATCTGCACAATGCTTCAAGCCCCAGTAACACATTTCTCCACTGTACATCATGGCCAGCAAATGGATATCACTGAATACTCCTGAGAAAGTCATTTCGGTGAAGATTAGAATTCAAAACTTTAAAAAGAAACTCTGGTTATTAAAACTCTAATAAATTCCTTTTATGTCATCAATCATTTTTACTTCTCATTTAATAGTTACACTTAGAAAAGTCAAATATCACTAGTATGATCCTCATTTAATTGACACCTCTATCTTTATTTTATCTATAAAGAGGCACATTTCCTCCTTTGCCCTTCAAAAGAGTATTGTCAGAGAAGTTTTTTAAAAGATCTGTTGGATCAGTGTGTTCTTCACCTTTTTGGGATTCTCTTTATGGCCTCTTTAAGAATCTAATCAAATCAATAGTACCACCCCTAGGACATACACCCCAAATTCTCACAAAATTTCAGAGCACTCAAAGTCTCCCTGAAGGCCACGGTGAACACCACTTTTAATTCAGGATGCCCTCTGGAATCGATACTATAGTTCCTGTCAAGTACCCCATAGCCCCTGCAGTTCTATGCGAGCCTATGGAAACCATTTTTCACAAACATGACCCTGAGATGCTGTGTGATTCTAAACTGTCAAAGAGGTTAAATCATATCTCAGATGTTCTATGTTCCCAGAAAAAGGAATACACGCAGAATTTTCATCAAAAGTTAAAGTGTTCTTTCTTATCATGGAATAAGGCAATTATATAAACACTTGTGGCATATAAAATATGTTAATTTGGTAGAAAGACGGACCTACAATCAAAAAGACCTGGGTAGAAATTATTGACTATGATATATATAACTAGTTAACTTCTTAAAGCCACTAAAATACAAATAATTTATTCTAACATACAGGAACTTGCATGATTAGAAAAGTTTACCTTGAATAAATGAGCATCATAATCTCAGTTGCTCACCTAATATGGCTAATGAGAAATGACTATGATGGTACTAGAGACACAAAAATAGGAGAAAAATTCAACTTTCACAACTGTTACAGTATCTGTCATCTTGACTCTATTGCAAGTTTTTATAGTCTCAGAATTTGTTCCTACAGCTATCCCCTTCACTTCACCTCAAATTCAGCTTATAAATAGTAGCAAGAGAAGGAACAGGTTTAGCAGAAGAGCTGACTCATTAAACTGTTATATCAATAAAAGAAATAATCACTTAAGAGCAGAATCTGAGGCTTGTATTCATGAAGATATGACAGGCTACACTGCATGAATTATGCTTTCTATGTATAAAACATTCACGTATGTACAATACATATTACACATAATCATTTTTTACTTTATTCCTTTATACTTAAAAATATCAGAGCTCAGAGGAAAAAGCTGAATGCATTAGATGTTACTCAGAATTATATATTAGATTCAGCATTTCACTGAATGCATATCATTTTTATTTCTGTGAACCTACACCCTGCCTAATTATTCCTAAAAAGATTGGTGGAGGGAAGTAAGATGACAGCAGCAGAGATGGAGGGGAGGTTGAACTTGTAAACAGGCTACAGCTTTGGGAGGAGGAGCTGAAGTATGTCCCACAAAGTGAAGCCATTTGGGAAGGGTGGGAACGTTTGCCTAAGGGAAGCCTGAGATCTAATTTATGCTCTACTCTGTTAGCCTCATTCTTTATTATTATTTTATTTTCCCCCTGGCTCTGCTTTAAAACACCATGACTTTCTGTTCCACAGCGGGAGAGAGGGACACGGCGAGCCCAGCCTGCGAGGGTAACGTTAGTTAAGTCCCTGGTCTTGCTCCACAGGCGAGGCTGGGAGGTGCGAGGAGGTACCGTGGCACGCTGAGAGAGTCCCTGGCTGGCACGACCCGAGCCGGACAGTGTGCTGTCTCGTTTCACCACCAGGAGGCGACTGTGCCTTCTGGCTTTTTTTCCTTTGAGAATGCTGGCCTAGTGGGAGGCAAGAAATCGAATGTACTGTGGAGTCGAGGTAGGTGAAGCAAGATCTCGGCCTGAGGCTGTTGGTGGAGAGCTCAAATTTCTTTTTGCTGGCAGTCCTATGCGGGAACCTGGGTATCCTCCACCTAAGACTGGGGGAGGGGAGGCTGCGCACACCAGTCAACAAAGTTCTCTGCCTTGCAAGGGAACACCTTCATCCCAGTTCCTAGGAAGATGTTTTTGGAAACGCTGCTGCCTTCCCAAATATGTGCCACCACTCGGGCTGGGCCAGATTCCAGAATTGAACTGCTTGCTGAGGATCTGAGGGAGGCAGCCTAGCTGGTTTAACTGCATAGACAGGGACGGCTCTGAACTCCTTCCCTAACTCCCCAATTGTCGAACCCGGAATTCTAGAAACTCCCAGAGGGACACACCAAAGCTAAAGGTTAAAGGAAGTTATAAAACTAGTCAGTCTTTCTCGATACCCGCCCCCCTACCCCAACGTCCGGGCGCCCCGAGACTGCCATCCCAACGCGTCTTCAGCACCTGCTGCACAAGGAGGCGCAGGTCCGCGGAGGTTGCTCTTCCAGGGCGCCAGGCTGGCGTGGAAAGCGCTGGACTCAGCCTTGTGCGCTTCCTGCAGGAGGGGGTGCATGGCATAGCCGCTGGCTAGCAGGCCCACGGAGCTGAAGTCACTGGGGCACCGTTGCCCGCACAGAAAAGGCGCTCTAAGTGCACGACGTCTTGCGCCTGCTCATGCAGGCAGCCGTTGAGTACTTTGTGCTTGCAACGCGCGCCGCTGTCGTGCGGAAGGGCCGCAGCTTTAGCAGCCCCCATGAGCCAGACCCACCAAGATGCTAAGGACACAGCACAACAGGCCCAGGTGGCTGGCCGGGCGCAGCGCCTTCTCCACACGGAAAGTGTTGGCGTCCAAGATGAGGGTCACCTCAACGCTGGCACCCTACTTGGCCATAAACTGCAACAGGTCACTCATGCCCGATGACAGGTGATGGCCTCCCTGATGACACGCAGGTCCCGCGGGGCACGCAGCCCTCAGGCAGGCACTGGCCCTGCGTGATGCGCACTATCCACGTGGTATCATCGCTGCTTTTGCAGTCTCCTCAAACTGTACTGTCAGGAGGAAGCGCGGTGCACCCTGCACAGCCATCCCGCTGTCCCCAGCCAGGCACCGGAGGCCAGCAACTGGAACACGCCTGCTCGTTGTTCGTACATCGCTCTGGGGAGCACCCATAGGGGCTCTGTTGGTCTCTAGCCCTCCTGCAGAGCTCCCCTACCGGTCTGGTCCCGAATGATCAAGTTTTGCAACATCCGAAAGAGTTCTTCAAATAAAAGGGGGGCAGGATCTCTGAGCTTCTCTATCAGGGGTGAGGAGTGACAGGGGCAGAAGTCTGTCCCCGCTGAATCTGGAGTGTAGAGTCAGAGGAGGGGTCAGCTGAGGTATTCAGGCACAGGATGAAACCCGGGTGCTTCTGGGAATTGGAGGGGATGTGCTACCTTAGCCACGGGAGATTTCTGGGCTCTGACTCAGGAGTCCCTCTAGTCCAGACAGGCCCTGGAGGATGCACATCCCCCCACCCCGGCCTCATTCTTTACATTGACAAGGAGTGACTTCTGAACAAAGTACACAGGTGTCCTATGGGAAGATTTTTACCAGGGAAAGGATGAATGGCTATATGACAAAGGGTGGTCCTCAAACTTTAGCTTTAGAATTACCAGGAGGATGGTGCTAAATGCTGACTGCTGGGCCCCCACCTCCAGGATGACAGGTCTGGGTCTGGGTCTGGGTCTATGGATTTGCATTTTTAACAAGGCCCTAGAGCCTAGATGCTGAGGCTGCTGGACCACAGACTATGCTAAACCACTGCATTCCACTACCCTGCACTAAAAGTGTGAGTACTGTAAAAACCAGGCACTTCCTCTCTACTTCCGCAAGGAATCTACTACTCTGCAGCTAGTCTTTTTGCTGCTACAAATTTTCCTTACTTTTTTCTTTTCTTTTTTTGGGGTGAATGCTCGGCATGGTTTTTGATAATCACTTCACTTTGCCCCGGCATGTCCTAGAACACACGTGACAGTGGGGAATACAGAGAGGGGGAGGTAGAATAAGTGAGAGCGCGGACAGAAAGGTGACTTTCACATTAAAAAGTGGGCAGACTGGCATCCCTAAGAGCAGTGAGGTCTCAATCTGACTGCATCGTAATTAGGTGGGCTTATTAAAAATAGATTCCTGCACTTCACATACTGAATCAGAACCTGCAGGTGCCACACAGAAATCTGTATCTTTGACAAGCTACACAGAAAATCAGCAATGCCAGTTCAGAGCCGCTGCGTCAGGGGATCTGACGCCCAGCTTCTGGGTTAAGCAACAGGCAAAAGGGCAGCCGCGAGGTGGTCCTCAGTGGCATCCAAAGGGCATAAACCCACGGTTCGCAAAGCTCAACTGTATTAGATTTAACCTGTTTAACTCCACGCTTATTCTGACAAGGCTATTTTTATAAGAACACCCAGAGGAACGAGGCTTAGAGATGAGATAAAAAGGTTTACTAAATACATTACTTAGTATTCTTTAAAAGCTAAAAATGTAGTGACATATAGGTAATGTTCAAAGGACAGTATGATTATCTGACCTTAGAAAAAGGAAAAAAAAACTTATTATGTATACACTGCTTTAAGTTTTATCTAAAATTAGGTAAATTATCATTAAGACCTGCCCACAAAAATATTTTGATAACTCATACAGAACTTTTCTCCCTGATGAGCGCTGTGGACTTTTCTGAATTATGTTTTATACTAACAAAAGAATGAAAAAACAATTAAATGTCTCTGGCGGGGTCTTAGGAGTAATTTAGTCTATGAAAAGTAGGCTTGCTGGTTTCTAATTATCTGGAGAGAGATGAATTACACAGGAGCCAACGGCTTTAGACGAGAGCAGGAAGGCAACAGCAAGAGAGAAAGAACAAATCTCTGTGATAACATCACTATGGGCATAATATAGTTTTCTTTGTTTCTGGAAAAAAGCGACCCTCTCTGTCCCTTTTGATTCCCCTGTTATGGAAGCAATAGAAGCTAGGGGCTAGTGCAAGTTATGATCTAAGAGAAAATACCAGTTTCACACGCATTTTGGAGAAAAAATTTCAGGCCATGAAGAGTACTGGTAATTAACTTATGACTAGAAATGGCAGAAGAAGGGAAACAGGTGACCTGTGCCACTTTCTTTGGTTCTAAATAGGCTTTAGTGCCTACCCCTGCTTTTTCTTTTAAAGTAATCTATGCAGTTGCATAAGGACATTTTAGGAAAGCCATTTTTAATGCAGTTAGTCAGTTACTAGTTACCTGGAATAAATACTTCCCATAAATAAATCAAAACACTCCATGTTTGTTAAAGTGTCATGCCTACTGAAAGAGCACTTTGTACTCACAATAAAACTTCTGTAGGACAAGCTATCTATCTAATTAATTGAAAGTAAAAACTTTTGTATACTATTAGCTAGTCATATGTTGACATTTAATATCATACTTTTTATCCTATGTAATGTTTTTAATAGAAAAGCCCATAGAAGCTAAGAAAGGAGGAGAATTAAAATATACTTATAAAGTAAAAACAGAATTTTCCCTAAGTTTTCTCTTTTTCCCATTTTTGATTTTCCCCATCAAAATTTGAGATCAAATATAAAAGAAAATTTACACACATGATCATGTCCATCCCTTGCCAACTATGTGACTGTGAACAGTTATAGCTGGTTTATCGGGACCTCAGTGCCTCCAATTGTAAAAAGAGATGGTAAAAATAAGTGGTTCTTCCCTCCTGCACCTCAGTGTAAAATCCGATGATCTACCATATCCAGTTCTTAATGTTTTTAAGTACATAGGTGTTTGTGGCAGAAACTAATAGTTGCCACCCAATATTTACTCTTCCCTTCTTTCTTAGTAAAGAGAATTTTATTTGGGATGGCACTATATTATGTAAAGGACTATACTTTCCAGGTTCCCTTGCAGTTACATGAATCTATGTGATTCAACTCTGGCCGGTGAAATGTAGATAAAAAATGTTGTACATGTTGTAAGAAACTTCTGAGAAGGTTGCTCCAAAGGAGCAGACCTGGGTGAAAGAAACATCCTCTGCCATGCCTGTAGACGGAAACCTAGGTCAGATGGCAGGAGCTCCAGGAGCATGCTGGGATGCTGGGAATGGGGGGAGCATCCTCACAGGGATGCATCCTGCACAGCCCTGGGCAGTCCTGTCCGCGTGGTAATCTATACAAAGTGCCTCCCTCTGAAGCTGAAGGGCTCTGGTTCTAAAGATGGTGGAAAAAGGTAGGAACCTGACGACACCATGGAGCCAGAAGACCATCTCTGGATCTTCTTCATGTGCAAGAGCAGTAAAGTTCTATCTTGTTTAAAAGTTACTTCTAATTTCTGTTACAAGCAGGGGAACCTGGTACCTGATTGGGGATATAGGGCATGCAAAATAAGTATGTAACATGATACATAACATTCCCAAAATACAGAACAGAGAGGTTAACAGCATTTTTCTATATTATATGAGGTCTGTGAATTTTTAGAAGCTGTTTTATGAGTTTTGTCTATGACGTAACTTGAAATTTACTTAGATCAATGTGACATATAATAAACTTCTTAAAATTTTAAAAAGCTTCAAAAGCAAACACTCCAAAAAGAGATCACATTACCTTCACTCAGTAACTTCGCTGTGTCTAGGTCTTGGAAAGAAACGCCTTCATTTAATTGGGTGGGACACCGATAATTTAGCATCTGTAGCAAGTAACTGATTCCATCAACAAGGTACTAAATGAAAGTCAAAGCCAAAGAATTGAAAGTATTATCCGCAGAGGTATAGAAACTTCAAATATTATTTTTCCCCCATTCTTTACTCAAGAGAAAATGGGCGAACATATAGATGTTTCTTATGGCTATTACATTTCAATGGTCTAAGGATCCACCACCCCAAAACTTTTATAATATATATTATAAAGTGTAATCCACCAGCTGTTCCAGTTTATAAGAGAATGAAAGAAAAAAATCCTTAACCAAAAACACGATTCAGTAATATACTTGTCAAAAATGTGATCAGAGGAAGAAAAGGATAATGATAATAAGAATATGTTCGACAATTTATAATGTATGTACTGACTATAACTATAATTTAGAAATGATATGCTCAAACTTTTACACCTGAAAATGTGACCTGTCATTTTCAGGTCCAAATAAACTACCTGTACAATCAACCCAAGTCAGAATCCCTAGTGGTATTATACAATACTAAGATGATGTTTAGATTAAATGATTTGGTCAGAAGAGTCAAACCAGACCAGAGCCACAATTTTCCAGGAGCAGTGTCACGTGGGTTCTTCAGGACTGACCTACTGACAGAAGCTCACAACCACATCTGGTTCAGACCAAAAATTATGCTTCAAAATTGGTACAGATCATCTACCTTATACTGTATTTTAAAAAATAAAAATCCTGAGCTTATAGAACTTTCCGGTATACAAGGGCTTTCATATGTTATCTTACTTAATCTTCACAATAATTCCAATTTGTTTATGATTACATAGTTAGTAAGCAAAGACCTGGAACACAGACCCTTTGGTTCCAATAGCCTTAATACTGTACCAAGGACAGTTTTTTGAAACCTATCAATGCCAGTAATCAAAAATGTATGAGAAATGCCTTTTACCTCTTTAAGCAAACTAGATTTTCTCATGAGCCACTCTCTTCTTTTGGTCAGAGAATGACAATACATATAAAGCAGGGCTCCTCGCCGCCAAGAGAGACATTCTAGGAGTTCGTCCCCAAGCAAATCGCAGTGCTGAAACACAACAAAAGCCCAGCTGAGAAGAGAAACCTGATGTCTCTAAAATTCAAAGTTAAAGTTCAAAATACTGAGAAATTAAAAACATCCTCATTTCATAAAACTTGCTCTTCATTTATCTATTTACACAGGAATGTATCAATTAGAAACACAGAAATCTATTAGTACCTAAAAATTAAAATACTCCATTTATAAATATTTGTAGAAAATATTCTTTAAATATTTTGGTAGCAAATTCTAATATATCTGAAGTATAAATATTCCATAATCTGATTAAAAAGATAACTTTTCAGAATTACATGTTCCCTGAAACAAGATCTATTTCTACTACTGTTAGAATAAAATAATAAAAATATATACGCAAAAATAATTTTAATCAAACTTTTACTGTGTTGTGTCATTTAAAATTTGAGATAATTTGTTTCCACAGTTAGCATCCTCTCATAAACACATACAGCACCAAAGATATCCAGGGGGAGATAGAGGCAGGCAGCTAAAGATGAGAAATTATGCACTTGAAAGAGCAGCCATGGCTAGAGAGAAAAATCTTGGGATCATCTAAACAGAGATGTCAGTAAAGACTATGCAAACAGGTTACAAAGCAAAGGGAACAGAGAGACTACCAGAGGATTGAGCGGGTAGCCTTGGGGGCGTCTCTTCCCAGGACGGGAGGAGGAGGAAGCACTGGGGGAGGAGCAAGACTTCTCAGGGATGAAGAGGAGGGGCGTGCAGGTCTGGGGGGTTAGGGTGATCCAAGGGAGGAAGGCAGCAAATGCACAGGAGGATGAGGACTATAAAAAGGACAAGAGATGTGCTGAATAAATTACTAGGGATCAAGAAAATACAGTATCTGCAAAAGTAAAAAGAGCAGAAATAGCAAATATCTGTGCTCAGAAAATGATCAGGCACTGGAATTAAAATACAATTCCATCATGCAAATATTCTGAAACACCTCTAGCAAAATGTTACACTTTCGTTGTAAAGTGTTAAACTCATAAATCCCTCTTTCGATCTTAATTTAAAACAGATGAAGACATATTCAAGAAGAAAAAATTAGACTCTAAAGGGCAGTCCACACAGTAAGAATTAGTAACTTCAGCATCATTCATGAGTGTAAAACTTACTTTGGGATGCATGTTATTTTCTTTAACTAAAATTTCTGGTTCTGAAAGAAAAGTGATCAGCTCTTTTACTTTCTGTGAAGAGTCTTCAGGGAAATCTTCATCTACTAGCTTGTTCTCCTCAAAGTATGTCATGTCCAAAATAGCCTGATGGATACAAGAAAACAAGTATCTCTAAATGACTTAAACATGAGTGAATAATTCTCAAAAGTTTAACTCTGCATATATATACAAACATTTTATTAGACATTTAAATTTTCTAGCATAGTATTTAAATCTGAAGCCCTGGCAGGGTAGCTCAATTGGTTATAGCATCATGCCAATGCACCAAGGTTGTGGGTTCAATCCCGGGTCAGGGCACATGTAAGAATCAACCAATGAATACATAAAATAAGTAGAACAATAAATCATTGTTTCTCTGTCTCTTAAATCAAATAGAAACAAATTTAAATTTGAAAAGTAGGCAAAATGTCTAGCTACAAATACGATCTGATATAAACTGAATTGAAAACTTCATAGCTATTTTCCTAAAATACTAAATTAGTGCTGATCTTCCTTCTCTCAAAAAATAAAATGGAGTTAGCTTTTAATTAAGTTAATCGTATACAATATTAATTATGAAAAGTATAACTACTATATTCTTTGCTATTTATACATGTATATTCTGAACATTTTCTAAATGGTTGCTGTATCAAATTAAGATCGCCATCTCTAGTTTTATAAATTGAATCTTCAAAGGATTTGTTTTCCCAAATGCAGAATAAACATTTGGGGGATATGTATCCTGCCACCCAACAAAGGCATCATATCACCAATATAATGTAGTTGAAGTGCTAAGACCCCAGTATTCCTAATTAAATGCAAGATGCTCTGTTCAAGTACCTTAAAACTGCCCAATCCCCCTTTTTTAATTAACTGGACTAAGACAAACGAAGCTGTGCTCTAGTATCAGTTCTACCGTTAATTACCTGACTAACCAATGGACAAGTCAATTTTGTATTTTTGAACCTCAGTTTCTTCATTGGTAAAATGAATTGGACTAAATGACTTTCAAAGTTCTTTGCTTTGAGGATAAAAGAATTAACATGTATAGCACTTGGAACATCACCTAGCACACTATTTAAGTGCTAAATGTTCTTGTGCAGAAGGCTTAAGACAGGAAGGCCGAGATCATCACCCTACGGAAAATGACATATTGATTCAGAACCATAAGTGGGGTGCAAGGGGTTCTGGGGAATAAAAATCTGCATCTCTAGGGGCTTTTGCCTTATTCTTGGAAATAAATTAAAATGTTTAGAACTCTCTCATGTGAAAGAAATGAGATAAGCAGGGAGCCATGTGAGAGGAAAGAAAGCCAGGCCAAGTTCTGCCAAATTACGACAGCTCTTTGGGGTTTGTGAGTAGTTGTTACGGGCTCATCTGACTGTGAGGGTTGACGGCAGAAACCATCTTCCGTGCTTCCCAACAGAAAGCACAGTGCCCGGCAACTAGATGCTGTGAAGTGCACTTTGGAAGCTTATCTAAGTTTACTCTTTCTTTTTCCTTTTTAATTTTTATTATGTATTGGTTTCAGGTTCACAACTTAGTGGTTAGACAATCATAACCTTTACATAGTCTTCCCCTCAGCATTTCCAGTACCCCAACTGGCACCATACATAGTTATACAATATCAACTATATTTCCTATGCTTTACTTACTTCCCTGCGACTACTTTATAGCTACCAATTAGTTACTTTCTATAACCGCCTCATCTTTATCATCCCTGAGCTACCAAGTAAGGGCATATGAAGCACTCTATCAAACTATAAGATGCTATATGAACGTTAGTTACTATAATGAAATAATGTTTAATGTCCACTTGCCTCAGCAGTGTTTGAGAAAACCAAGAAAACAGATCTTGTCCACAGAGGCCTGATTTCGAAAGCAAAGTGAAAGGAAAAAAAAGGGAAAAGGGGGAACAGAATAAACTTAAAGACTTGCATGACAACAGCAGGGGGAGTCATGTTGAGATTCCTAATGAAATGAGAATTTCAGGAAAAAATGATTGGGGTTCTTACAGAATCCCCCATTTCCTCTGAACAACCTTTAAGACCTTGGAAATAGGATGTAGTCCTGTTTTGCTTACTTACCTATAAAGGGAAGTGAATCTTCTTTGCATATTGCCTCAAAGTTTCAAGTCTATATGCCTTATATGTACAGTTTTTGAACAAAATTGAAACTTTAAATAGAGAATAAACTGATTTCATTACACTTAAATGCTGGATCAACCATCTGATTAAGCAATCTGGCCCCATAACATGTCAGAAACCACAGCTGTCTCAGTACCTGTGTGTAAAGTTCTAGCAGATTGGATGGATTTGAACAGTCTTTATCTTCTCCACACAAGAGTTTCAATTTTTCTAGAGCTGCAGAGGCCCGAATTAAAAAGTGATCTGTAAGAGATAAAAACACGGCGATTAGCCCTGGCCAGGTACCTCAGCTGTTTAGAGCATGGTTCCGATACACCGAGGTTGCGGGTTTGATCCCTGGTCAGGGTACATGTAAGAATAGCCAATGAACGCATAAGTAAGTAGAACAACAAATCGATGTTTCTTTCTCCCTCTCTCCCTTCCTCTCTCTCTCTAAAATCCAATAAATTTTTTTAAAAACATGGTGATTAGTTCACATAGTTTCAGGCTTATTTAAACTAAAATATTATGTACCTGAAATGATTATATAAAATTATGATATGGCATTGGAGAAGCAGCATGATAGTAATAATATCTTATATAAAACAAGTATAACATGATGCTAATCCTGATTAAGCTAATTTATCATGGAAATTTGTTCTGGAAAGTTAGATTGAAAACTTTCTAGGTTCAGCTGTCATTTCTTAAATGCTGTCTCTAGTTTCATATTGCTTCTGTTTTAATGTTGAAGCACTCAAAATGTTTAAATAATAAAACTTTTACTGTAATAGTACAAATATATAATCAATCTACAGAAAGGGCTTCCACTGAAGACTTAAAATTTCATAAATGTATTTTCCAAAGAAGTCTGATTAAGTCAAATGTCTCAAAAAATACTGGCACTCAGAGCAACTATATCATAGTTGTGTTTACAGATTTATATATGTGAATAGCAATTAGAATTAAAATTATATAATGTCCCTGCACATTTTCTTTAAAAAACCTAGATACGGTACAAATTGTTTCATCCTTCCAAAACCTGGAAGAGCTAGAACTAAAGACTTCTGATATGCCTTCCTTCCCCCTACATTGTCTTCTAATTTCTTCCCTTTCCTCAACATCATATTCCCCTTGCTTCAATGGTTTCACCTTTTCTCATTAATTTTTCCTAACTACAAAGTACCCATACCAAGGTGCTTTCCAGCTGTCTGTGCTACCTCATGTAATCATATTTAGATATGCCCACCATTAAGACACTGAAATCCCCGAGTTTGCCCCCCCGTACTTCCTTCCTGAAATATATATATATAAAACATGCATATATATGTGTATACAGACACACATACATATATATTCATGCACACCCTTTCCTCCTCACTGGCCAATGGACAGGAAATCTAGCACAGGGTGCGGGCCCACCTGATCCAGGCCCCGCTGATCCAGCCTCAGCACTTGCACATATAGAGAAGCTGTTCAGTGTTGGAGCGAAGCGACATCAGGTCAGGCTGTGCCTGTCAGCAATCATGTGATGACCGTATTTTCCCAGATGAGGCCTCACCTGTATCCAGGCCAGATTCTGACTGCTGGGAGGCAGGCTATTCACCTGGCCTGATTCTCCTTTAGCACTGCCCTCCCATCTCTCCTCAGCCCAGGAGAGTTGTATCATGTAAATAACCCAGAAAAAAAAAAGATTCTATCACGAAAGAAAGTTGTGTGGGACGTGACATTCCTTCTGTGTTTCTTTAGTGACTACGCTAACATTTTCTTCTTAATTTGCAAGATTATTTTAAATGTAAGACTTGCACTGAATTCGCTGATGGTGTTATATCACATGAATTCATGACAGTTACTGAGGGTGAGGAGATAATAGCTCACAGTTTAGAAAATTTTTGTGAAATGCAGCATTTTTACTAGAACAATTCAGTCAAAATGACGGGCAAGACAAAAGCGATTCTTACGTATTTCCGGAAAAAGTCCCTCTCATGGCATAATTCCATGTGGTAAACACAGTGTGTTTGTACAGTGAGAAATAAGTTCACATAAATTGAACAGAAACAAAACAGAGAACATTCCTCAATGGAATGTTTGGCTGTATCTGATCTAATTTGAAGAAGACACGAGAACTATCAATTCCTATAACCAAATACAATTATACAGTTGTTAGATTACTAGACAAATTTTAAATGTATATTAATTTTGCTGTGTAGGAAAAGAATGCCAAGTTCAATTCAAATACATGCAACCACATCTTTATTAAACTTGTAGAAATAAGAAAACCATGCTAATAATCCTAATAACTTACAATATGCACCAGCATCATTTTAACTTTAGTAAATTTTCAGAACTATAAAGCCTCCAAACACAAATATCCATCACTTATGAAGGCTGACTTATTTAGAGCCTTCATTTTGGGCTGGATTAAATAACTCTTCCACGGGAAAATGAGAATGGCTTTTGGGTTGAACGGTAAGTGAATAAAAAACCTTCTTTGATCTCTTTAGATGGGTTCAGATGGAACTGGAGTGGGGTGAGATCGCTGAATGGTTTATTTAGAAGTAACTTAGATCCACTTGCAGGTGATAGCTCTTACTGGCCGTGAACTAACTATTCATGTGAATCCTGGGATTCACTTACCACAAACCGAAAAACAGGTCAGCTTCTGGGCATTCTGTGGGTTTTGCAGAACATGCTCCTAAGAAAAAAATAATTCGGCAAATAATCTTCACTAGAACTAGAGCTGTTTCATCATAGGCCCTATTCAATAAATTCACCAACTATTTATTCAATAACTAGGTTAAATAAATGTCCCACTACTATATTCCTACGAGTGTGATGACAATGAGCTCACAAGAATTTAAAAACCGATCTGTATTGTAGTAAAGGTTCAAAAGTCAAAAAGAAATTATGTAAAATCTACAGGCAGCTGAGAAGTAATGAAAGGGAACTGGACTTAATATCATAAGTCTAAGCAATTGTCGGCCTTTTTTGGGGTTTTTTTTTGCATAAGGAAACTGCTTAGACTTTTCCAAAAGAAGTGTTCTAATCCTGACAGCGCCCTTGTGGGAACTAAGACGATGTATGTGAAAGAAGCGTGTACACTATACCACGTAAAGCCCTTCGTAGCATATTGTTTACAGCTGCGCTTAGAACCCCAAGTAAGACACAAACTTAGAACGCAGCCCCGAAGTGTGACTGCCACGCTCGCCTAGCTCCTTCCAGCACCCCAAGCAACCACTGCCTGAGCGCTGTCATTCAGCTTTCACCACTCGGGTCCACTTTCGTGCGTCGTTATCCGGATTCCGTCCTGTTGCCCAGTCGCTCCCCAGACAATGAAAGGCAAGCAGCGCGGATCTGTCCGAGCTGTACGCGCGTTTTCCCAGGTTACGGAAAACGCGGCCTCGACGCCTGCGCCTGGGCTTCAGGGCAGGCGAGCTCGGCGGCGTGGGCCACTGACCGCGCGCGGGACGCACCCGGACCACAGGCCGCGGCCCCAGCCCGCCCGGCGCGGAGACGAGCCAGCTCTGCACACTGTCCGCCCGCCCGCTCGCCCCCCTCTGCTCCGCTCCCTCACCGTCTTCGCCGGCGGCCTCGCTGAGCTGCTGTATGTGGGCCTGAGCTAGGTCCCCGAGCTGCTCCACTCGCCTCGCCACACTGGAGCCTGCGGCCGCCATGGCCACAACGGGAGGGCGCGCCCCGGCCACGTGACCGCGCCGGCCCGTGGTCACCTGATCCCTCAGCGCGGGGGCGGAGCTCGCCTGGTGGGTGGGGGAGGACCCCGGCTCCGGAGGAGTGCAGACCCGGGCCCGGACAGGTCGTTCCGGGATATTTTCTTCTCCTGGAACTGCCCCTCCCTCCCACAATCCTGAGCAGCAGGGAGGCTTTCGGGGCGGGTGAGCCGTCGGGAAACGCCTCTCCCCCGCCCCTCCTTTAAGCCAATCGGAGACGCCCAGCCCACGCTGACCCAATGGGAAGGCAGCTCTCCACCAGTTGCCGGGAGGAAATCGGTGGGCGGATGGTGAGAGGTCCCTGGCGCTGGAACTGGCTGGGAAGTCTGGAAATAGGACTGTCGGTTTTGGTCTAGTAGGGAGGAGGCTGCCTAATTCTAATCTCCTGGTCAGAAATGGAAAGGCTGATGATGCTCCCTTGTAGCTCATCCAAGCCTCCGAGAAGTAATTGGGCGGAGAGCTCCGAACACTAGTGGAAGCTCCCAGTCCATGTGGCTTGAGTGTCACTTTTCTAAATCTTAATTTTGGCAGCTGGGTTTGTATTATCTGTGATCTGCATTGGCTAGCTCTCCTTTAATGCCCCTTAACCGTCTCGCGTGCAGTAGTACCACATTTTGTACTTGGGAAAATGTTTATTGTTACACATCTCGAGATCCTCCCTGAAAGCGCTCTCTGTGTGTAAAGTGCATCCTGTCAACCGTGAGTCTCAAAGCCCCTAGTCAGTGAGTCTAACTTTGCACTCTGTTTTCAAACCTGTGGTCAAACAAATCTTTAACTCGGTTTTGTCCGTCTTGCAGTTTGTCACAGTACATCTTGAATAATCTCCATTCTATTTTAGTTCTTACGGAAGGTAGTCCTTTTTATTTATTTATGCTAAACATAAGGAAATGGTGTATTGTGATTTGCAAGTGGCCACAACGTCTTTCTAACTGATCCTGTAACACCAGTTTCTTCCTCCAATTCACCCTAAACAAAAGGGACAGGAATCATATGAATTCTGTGTCCTCAGTGCCTGGTACATAATACATACTCAGAACATGTTTATTAACTGAAGAAGAACATCATGGTATCTTGTCTGTATATTTTTCTCTAATCTGAAAGCTGAAGGCCAGGAAAGTCGCATTATATGATCCACGTGGTCTAAAGGGCCGAAACTAATAAGCATCTGACACCTAAAAATGCCAAACCTCACAGTATATTTTAAATAAAATTTACAATTCCACTGATTCATTAAACAACCATGGACTTTCAGCAGGAAACATACTTGACACTAGGAAATATTAGTTAACAGATGTTTCAAGTGTGTGCACATCTTCAGAGAGTTGGAAGGGATCTGAAAGCATTCATTTCCACATGAAGAAACTGGACAGAATATGACTGTTAACCACTCCAAACCCTAGAATATGTGATACTATGATTTGTCCAAGATCATGCCAAAGTAACCACCTACCCTTAGAAGACTCACCGTGGACATCAACAGGTAACAGCCAGCCCTCACCCACGCACACTAAAGAAAGTGCTTAAAGCCAAAGGACCGCTGTCCTAGAAAAGAAGAAATATGAGTAATTTTCTCCAATTTTATAGTTAGTTATTTTTACTTTAGGAAACCTACATTCAGAGAAAAAATAAAAATATGCTATATTTGAAAAACTTCTGACAAATTAATAACTCATTATGAATCTACCAAAAATATCTTCTAAAAGAAATAATTGATCTCATTTGTTCCATTTTCCTCCTCACTTATATATAATAGATAAAATCCAACTAAGAAGAAATTAATTTCTCAGGACATTTATAAAGCAACATACAATCTTTTTAAAAGTAAAATTATTGATCACCTCTCAATTACTAGTACTTACAACTTATGTCGTTCTTTCGGAGACCGCCCTTTCCTGCTTTATATTTCTGTGTGGAGGGAGGTCTCATTTTCTCATATAAATTTGCCAACTCCTGGTGAACAGGAATTGAGTTCTTTTTTTTTTTTTTTCATTGCCACCAGCCACTTGCATATAATGGGACTTCATTAAATATTTATTCTCCTTTTCATTTAATGACCCATTGTTGGGTCAGGCATTATAATGGACACTGGGACTATAGCAGTAAATAAACATGACCTCTGCCCTCCTAGAGCTTATTATCTAGTGGGAGAAGACAAAGGCATAAGATCACACAAATGAATGCACGATTTTAAAAATGTGGAAGACGCTATGAATCAAAAGGAAAGGGATATGATTTGATTTGAGACATTCGAGAAGGCTTCTTTGAGGAAATGAACAGGGAAAATTCGATATGAAGAATTATTAAATATACGGGAGGACTGGAGTCACAATGGGGGGACTGGAGTCACAATGGGTTGGCTCGTGAGAAGTAGGACTAGAGGAATAGCAGAGATAAGGAATACCCCTGGGATAGCGATCCAGACCTTGAGGGAAAGCTCATGGCTGTGGGTAGACACACCAGTGGGACTGGCTGGAACTCCACCCTTGGGAACTTGCCAGAAATCTGCTGCAAAACTGCCCAGGGGGTGCGAGGGATGCTGCATGTGAGGCAGGAGCCTCATGCCAGAGAAGCTGCCCCTGCTGCAGGAGCCTGCCAAGCCGGGAAACCGGAGCCAGGAAGACATTTCGCTTCCGGCAGTGTCTCTCTAGCTCCCTCTACTGACAAAGCTTAACACTGTGCCTACTGACAAAGGAAAAACATACTTAAAGGACCCAGATAGATACTATATTTTCACAAAACAGCAAAAAAGATAAATTGAGAGCTGAGAGACAATAAATCTATAACCAGCACAGCAGAGAAGTACATTTCAGGCACCGCGAACAGCATAGACAAAGACTCTGCGTTTGAGGAGAGTTTGTAGGAATGACAGAAGGCCAAAAGCTGCTGGGGAGCGGGAAGGAGAGCCAGGGAGGCCGAAGGGTGCAGGTCATTATCCTGGGCTGGTGCCTCACTGACAACTGTGGGAGTGAACCCCAAACCCTAGAGGGAGCTCCCGCTGGCCATGTCCGTATTAGCTGACCCTGTCTCTGATCATGGCCAATTCATTTATTCTATTAGGTGGACACTAGTTCAATATTTAATGAGCACGTCCTCTATTGCCAGGTGCAGGTTATAAGGCAATAAACAAGACAGACCTGCCTTTGTGGAGAGAGATCCCAAGGTAGATAACAGATCCAGGGGTAAAAATCTGGCAGAATCCAAGTGAATCAGATTCTTTCCCCTGGTGATTTGAAACACTAAAAAGACAAGCACAGAGACAAGACTTAATCCCATTAAAGGGCAGCACTCCTGAGGGGCGAATCCACCAGCTGCTGCTGAGGCTCCTGGGGAGGACATGCCTAGGTCTTGGTTACTCAGTCTTTCCCTGATGCTTGATAGCGTCCTGTATCTTTATCCCGAAACGAACTAGTCAGTTTCTGTTGCTTGCAACCGGAAGAAGACAGTACAGCATGCGGCTGGTTAGTAGGGGCAGATCCACCAGGGCCTCAATGCCATGTTAATGATGGCGGTCTTTATCTTAAGTGGAACAAGAAGTTTTTGGTGTATTGTAAGCAAGGGAGTGATGTGATCCAATAGTATTTTAACGACACCCCTCTGACTGCTATTGTCACAAAACCCAAAAAGTAAGGAGGGGTCCTACTGCTCGCCACCTACCAGGCAAATCTCCAAAGACAGAGTTCAGTGGAAAAGAAAGGAATCTTTTATCTAATGGCATGTTTCTGCCTAAAATATCTGACTAATAAAATTAAGAGGGAAGGAAAAGACAGAGTATGACATAAAAAATAGTCTCATTACATCTACTGGATAGGTTCAAGAACTGAAAATAACACAAGAACAAAAGTCTGTTCACAGAGCTGACTATTATCACCAAGGTCTTTGGAAGTAATAGCCAGTTTCTGCCTCAAGGCCCATTCCCTCTAAGACGCCCAAAGAAAAATCACCCTGTCACCCTCTGCCAGCTCAGTTCAAGGTTGCGCCAGGAACCTCTTCTCCCACCCAAAGTATCATGAACATAAGTGGCTTAGCTGGTCACTGTCCAGTCACTGTCCAGCTTCAGGCATCTTTCCCAGTCTACACCCCCAGGCCTCAGCTCACCAACCCACACTGGCCACCATTGGTAGGCCTGCTGGTGACCAGTGACACACACTCCCCCTGCCCCCCTGAACCAGGGAAGGGAAAGAAACAACAGCCTTTGACTGGCTCAGTTTCAAAGGTCCTCTCCCAGAATCCCATGCGCACCAAAAGCCAGTGGGCGTGTCCAGCCTTCCAACCAATAAGGGCCAGTGTTGGCTAAGTTTGCCTTTGCCCCTCTTCTGGCCACTGTGTTTAGCAAGGGGGCCAAGTCTCCAGTCACGCATGTGCAGCTCAAACCCCTGCCCCATTTCTGGGGTGTTATGTCCTCGGCTAGGCCAGGAGGGAAATGGAATGGAAAAAGTGTGAAAGAAAAGTTGGTGATTCAGTTGGGAGACTAGCTGGTTCTCTGGATGAGAAATAAAGTAATTCATACTAGAATGGACACAGTGAAAATGTTGAGAAGAGAATCAGTTTGCTACACTATACAGGTAGAACCTAGAGTGCTTGGTGACAGGATTAGATGTGAGTGGTAGAGCAGAAAGGTACCAAGGATGACTTCCTGGCTTCTGTCAAGGGCTGCTTGGCCAATGGTAGTGACAATTATTGATTCACACGAACCCAGAGGAGGAACAGATTGGTGAGAGAGACAAAAATTCAGTCTTACTGATTTCTAGAGGTCTTTATGTAAGCCCAAGCCATACAAAACTTTGATCTCATGTGACTTTCTACGTTCCTCTGAAAAAGCAATTGGCAATTCAATTTTTGAATTTTACATTTGGAGAGAGAGAAGAAAGACCGATCCTCTATAGGCAGGATGGTAATTAAAAGATGCTTTCTGTGAAAAAGGCTTGAAAAATTAAAGGCATGGTAATGAGAGGGGTCTTGAATAGTAAGAACTTTACCATATAATTTAAGCTCTAGAAGAAATTCAGGAACAGAACGGAAAGACTTGTGTCATTTCAGTTTTCTAGGTCTCATTTTATCTTGCAAGAAAGTATTTCTCCAGGTGCACTCCCCAAGGTAATTCATCATTTTCCCCATTCCGTGGGCAGCCCTGTTTTACTATTTTCTTTAGCATTTTAAAGTAATATCCAGATTATGTACAAGATATATCTGCCAAATAAAATAATTCTAATAAGCATGCATTATGGTTGCAATATCAACTAATTTCCAAATTCTGTGCTTTGTTGGGGACATGACGCTTAAAGCAAGAGTACATTATTGGAAGTTCACTGGAATCTTACAAATCTTAATAATTCTAATACAAATTAACAGAACACATTGACAGCATAACAAATACTTGCTACTTAACTTTCAAAGATTCCATTAAAAGCTACTCTTGATTTATATTACCATTTTTAAATCCTTAATAAGCAAACATTCTCAAACCATACACAAACAAAACATGAATTTCAACAGATCAGCTACACTCCTTAATATCCTAAAGAACTTATCTTAATATCCTAAAAACTTATCTTAAAGAAAAGCTTTGTATTAGGTGGAATAATTTTGGCTGCAGCTTAAATTTGGCTGTAGGCAGAAAACCACAACTTATACAACAAGGAAGAACATGTTTTGGAAAACAAATCCAGAGGCAGGACTGGCTTCAGGGCTGACACGAGGCACAGCCCAGCTGCATTTCTCTGCAAGTCTCCTGGCTCTGCCTTCTTTCCGTGTTGGCTTCACCCTCAGCCTGACGGTGAGAGGACTGCGGCCTGCCCAGGCCACATGTCTAAGGAAACGACTGTCACAGGAACAGAGAGGCAGTTGCTACCAGAGAGCTTTCCTAGAATTATAAGAACTTCTCCAAAGTTCCAGATCGAACGTTGGTTTAACCTGGGTCACACACCTGGTTCAAGACCAATGACTGACACAGGGTCAAAACTGGCCTCATAATCACCAAATCTGTACCAGGCAGGGTTATCCAGAGAAATGGAACCAATGGGGCGATTTTACACACACGCCAGATTAGATAACAATACCACAGCTGACCCAAGTTGACACGTAAAATAACCAGAACAAGTTCATTTCCAAATTTGTGTGAAGGGTGGAAATGGATATCTGTATAAAACTGGGGTTCTGTTAGGAGGTAGAAGACTGGGTGTCGAGTAGGCAAGCAAAAACATTCACTATTAACATGTGTCATACATAAGTCTCATTACCCATTATCTCTGTTAATCCCCAAACCGATAATGACGTATTTATAACAGAATATTTTTTCATGTTGAAATTGCGACCATATTAGACCATTGAATTTGGGAAGTGAATTATAGCAGGTGTGATATTTTGAGAGGCAAACACATAAAAAGGGTTTGTTTCAATTAAACACTGATAAGTGAACTAGGATTAGATTAAACTGTAATAGGAAAAGAAAACCTGGGGCGTAGATAAAATGGACGCTCATTGCGCTCTCAGTTTCAGGGAGTCTGGAGGTGGTCAGTGCAGAGTTGTACAGCACGCGTGGTGTTGGGGAGCCAGACTTACCCCCAAGTGGTCCCATTCCCAACGTTTCCTCTTGATCTCAGGCTGGGGGAAGCCTCAGGTCACATTACTGTTCCAGCCAATGGCCAGGAGGAAAGGGAGCGCCTGTTCTCTCCTTTTACGGAGGATTCCTGGAAGCGGCCCTAACCATCTCCATTTCCATTCCACTAGTTAGAACTTGATCACGGGGCCATCCCGGGTTATATATAATAGGCTGGAAAATGTAGGCTTTCTTCCAGGCAGCCCACGTGCCTTTTAGGTGACCGAACGTCCTGGTTTGCCCAGAACTAAGGGCTTTCATAACACATAGGACTTCAGTGCTGAACAGCTGGTTACCGTAGTTTCATTACAGTGGGAGGAAAGAAGGATGGATATTGGCTCTCTCTGCCATAATCAACCGGGGCTGTATTGTTGTAACTGACAGATGAGACCTAAAATACCTTAAGCTCAGCTGATGTAACTGTAAAACTGAGGCAGAACGAAGTCATTAGAACAAGGTCCCTCAGCACTGCCCTTTCCTGCCTCTGGGTTACTTCGTTCTCGAACAGGCTGACCCAAGGGTGAGAAAGGGCAGGCACCTCGCTGGGCTCCCAAACTCGCAGTTAGAAATTGTCCAAAAAATTAGAAACTGTCTGGTTGTTTTCTTTAACAACCAGATCAAAACCAAGAGACTGAGCGCCTCACTCACCTGCATTTGATCACATGCTTATCCCCGAGCCCATTACTGTCCCCGAGGCAAGGCCGAGGTCACCCACCACCCTTGGAGGAGGTAAGTCCCTCTCACCCAAACTATTAGACTTGAAAGATGGGAAAGGGAGGTTGCATTTAGAAAACTGTGGGTACTATTGTCCAGAAAAGGGTGATTGGGGGCTGCTCAGGAGCAAAGCCACAAACGTCCACTGCGGGTGGTATTCGCATAGTCCCCAACCCCTGCCTGCAGCGTGGCCCAGTTCACTGCCGTTTGGCCGCTACGTAACCAACACGTGCCCGGGAAGTCTAGATGGTGGCGTGAGACAGCTTTCAACAGCCCCTCCTGCCTGGCTTCCATTCCTCGTTCCCCTCCCATTCAGTCTTCACGGTCTTTATTAATCCTCTTCCTTTATTCCCAGTCGGTTTTAACCAATTTTCCTGTGTGGATACAGAAAATGGGGATTTCAGATTCTTTAAGTCCTGCACAGAAAATTACCCAAAAGGCCAAGATACCCTTGTCTAGTTTACCTGGCCGCATTTTATGATTTAACACTAATGATGTTATGCAGAGAGTCTCTGTTGCTTTTCTGTCTTACCAAAATATATCTCACACATATGTCTATGCATACATACAATATATCTTCTATGTTAACATATTTATTCTACTTTTTCGTAATTCAAGATTTGGAAGGCAAAAATACCTTTGGTTCATAGAGCATGATTTACAGCTCACAGAGTAAGTCGGTGTGTTACTAGAAATGAATTATTTTACTGTTATATTTGTGTAGCACTTTTAACTTCCCCAAGAATTTCTGCATCTTATCTCTAAATCCTCTCAACAGCTCCTTGAAGTAGGTAGACATATTATTCTCTCCACGTTTTACAGGCAAAACCCCGAGGCTCAGAAAACTTACGTGACTTGCTTAAGTCAGCACAACTAGTTAGTGGCAGAGCAGAGCCTGGAGCCTCCCCTCTCTCAGCTCCTAGGTCCCTGATCCTCCCATCAGTGTGCTGCCACCCGTACTGTGTGCCCCAACCTTCCACTGTCCAATGCACCCCGCCCCCCGCCCCCCCCCCCCAGGCTTTTCCTCTGGCTCTGGGGAGGTGCTCCATCATGCTAATTACCAACAGGGGCTTCGGGCTGTGAGACGCCTGGGTTCAAATACCATCTCTGTTCTTTTACACTTACTGTAGGATAGGGGGGCAATTAACTAAAATTCCCAGGCTTTGGTTTCTTCATTTGACAAACAATGATAACTATCTACCCCTTAGGGTGGGGCTTACATTAAACGATGATTTATGTAGAGTGTCAGTGTATTTCCCAACATATAGTAAATAGTAAATAAGAATCAATAAATGGTAACTAGCTGCTGGTCCAAACCCCGACCTTAATCCATCCGATCGCTGGCTTTTCCGATCACACACTAAGGCTGGTGTGTAAAAAGTATACGACAGGGAAGATGGATTTGATACAAACTCACGGCTCCCATCCTCAGCTCGGTTAGCTATCCTTCATACCCTGCACTCAGTTTCTTCCCCTGCTTCCCACAAGAGCAGTTGAAAACTTTATTACTTATGTCCATACCAAGGACTCAGCAATAAAAAGAAATGACTCGACATATGTGACAGCATGGATGAACCTCAAGGGAGCCATGGTAAATGTAAAATACCAAACCCAAAAGGTTAAATATGGTAGGATTTCATTTATAGAACATTCTTGAAATGGCAAAATTACAGCTGGACCAGAGTAGTGGTTTAGTGGTTACGAGAGGTTAGGGATGGGGGAGTGTAGGTGGAGGGAGGTGTGTGGCCCTGGCTACAGAAGAGCGATACACGCTGGAACTGGTCTACGTCTGGACCGTGGTGGTGGACAAGAACCTACGAGATAAAATTCCATAGAACTAAACACGCGGGTGTGCATGCACGCCCCGCCCCCCTCAGTGAGCACATGTCAAACTGGTGAAATCTGAAAAAGTCCGTGGGTTATGTCTATGTCAGTTTCCTGGCTGTGATCCCATACTACAGCTTTGTTAAGAGGTTTCGCTGGGGAAACCGGGGCAGAGCACGATGGGACCTCTCGGCACTATGCCTTACAACCACACGTGAAACTATACCTAAAAGTAAAATGTTTAATTGAAAGAACGTGACTTCACCCCACTCTCATGACTGATGCATCACTTGAAGTGGTGCAATGGGCCGTGGCAGCTTGTCCCAGGCTCACCCCCTGAACCTGTCTCCAAGGCCCCATTTTCTCTGACTCTCCTATGAGCTGACAGCAGCCCCCCCTGGGCTCACTTCTTTCCCATAACCTTTCTAGAAAGTCAAAGCAGAGCCCAGCCTGGGCTCTCCTGTTGCTTCTTCTATCCTAAGCCCTTCCTTGTCTCACTGTCCCCAGCTCTAATAAACATATTCCCAAAATAAAATAAAAAAAGAACGACGTCTCCCAAATAAAGAATCTTAATGAAAAGAGGTTATTTTTTTTAAAGCCAAATAGAAATTCTGGAGCTGAAAAATACAATAACTTACATGAAAAATTTTATTTTTATTTATATCACATTTACTAATGGTTATCAACTGATAAACACAATATGGTATAACCAACCACAGAATGTTCCTCAGCCATAAAAAGAAATGAAATACTGACACGTGCTGGAACGTGAATAAACCTTAAAACAGAATGCTGTGTGAAAGAAGCCAGTCACAAAAGACCACATATTACATTATTCCATTTTTTTTTAATGCTCAAGCTATGCACACCCCTAGAGACAGGGGAATAGATTAATGGTTGCTTGGGGTTAGGGTGGGCGGAGAACTTGTAGGTCACAGCCAAAGGACATAGGAGTTCTTTTCGAGGTGATGAAAGTATTCTAAAATCGACTGTGGTGATGGTTGCACATATTTGTGGATATACTAAAAACCATTAAAATGTACAGTTTAAATGAATGAATGACATGGTAATGAATTATATTTCAGTAAAGCTGCCTTAAAAATATATTGAGCACCTAAAGCTTAGTCCACAGAAATTCTTACCCACAAATTCAAAGACCAAGGCACTAACATAATCTTACAGAACTACAAAGACCCTACAATGGTCAACAGTGGCACAGCCATGCCTAAATATCAGTAACTCCTCCTTTCAGATTCCTTACTCTAGGAATTTGTGAAGCACAGAACAGGCATGTAATTTAGATGCATGTCTAGTGATTTTTCAAAAGTGGAGGGTTCTTCTTTTAAAAACTAGAAGGCACTATATTCTGGGCTTGATTATATGGGAGCCTACTGGTAGCTCTGAACAACAAACGAAACTGGAGAAGTTGGCAGGGACACGTTTGGAGCCCTGGGATGCCGCGATGAGGACTTTGAACTGTCTGCTATATGCAATGAGAGACTCGGAATAGCTATCAGCAGGGTAAGGACATCGTTAGTTTTCTGAAGGGTAGAGTAAGGAGGAGGGGCTTGGCAGGTTTAAGTCTGGAGGGAGGAAGACCTGTTTGGAGGCTGTCGCAGTAATTCAGGAGAAAGAGACAGAGAGAAAGTAATAGCTTAGACAAGGGTGTTAATTTGGGTAGGGAAGGGAGGGAGGCATACGACAAATATTTAAAAGGTAAAATCAGTAAGAATTCATCATTAATTGAGCACAAAGTTAAAGTACAAGAACATTGCTTTGTGCATGCTAATAAGAAAGACCCATGATTTAATTTCTAACTTAATCTATTAAAGTAAACATTCTCCCTACCCTATTGTATAATGCTTACATTAACTTTAGAGATTAAAAATGATTTTAATGTACTTTGGCTAGACACAAGGTTTAAACACCTTTAGTTTTTCTTTTCAACTTACCAATAAAAATTAATAGACAATGAAATTCAATATCTAAGAATTTAATACATTTCCATTTCTTCTCTACTTTGAAGCTTCTCTCTAGGGCGATCTTGGTCTTGGCTTGCTTCCTCCTCAGGTCCTGATCTTTTCTCGTCTTGGTTCCTAGCTCTTCGATTCTGAAACCAAATCCGGATCCTAGACTACAGTATTGATTTCTAAAGCAGGCTTTTCCTTGGTAGCGTAATCTGTGTCAGGTTTTTGGAAGAATGCTTTGATGAGGATTTTCCACGGATCTGTGAATTTCGGGTGGCTTCTTCTCTGATTCATTGCTGTCATCTTGCTTGGAGAGCTTTCTTGGGCCATGTTGGAAGAGAGTCCTGAATTCTCAGCCTTCAGCCAAGAGACCTATATTTTCATTTCTTGTATTCAGTCCAGAAATTTCCCTCCCTTTGACTTAATTGGCTATAATAATTAATTGGCTCTGGCTCAAAGCAACTGCAGTCATTTGAGGTCAGTCACTTCCAACCATTTCTCAGCCCAGGGCGGGGAAGTCCCACAATCTCCAATCTACTTTGATGCCTTCATCTCCTTATCATTCTGAACCGTGTCTCCCAAGATTCTTTTTAACGACCAGCTTCTTCCCACCTTTTTCACTGTGTACCTTAAAGCCCTTGTTCCAGTGTTAATAAACAACCTCATCTCCCCAAAATTTCTATTTGTTTCTGTGGACACTTAAATATTGATACTTGGTTCATCTGCATGAAGCTAAGCTCCCCAACCATAGCTCTCTTCCTCCCTCTCTACTTCCAGATCCTTCTGACATTCAGTGAAGACCCCGAATCCTGGTTTACATCATTACCTTCACCGGAACCCTGCCATAATCCTAACAAAGCCCAGTGGATGACCGTGTAGACCAGCGAGCAGGGCTTTGGACCTCAGAAGTCTTAAACTCAGTCTCTGAGTGTATCTCAGATATCCCTTACAGTCTCTCAAGATCTCAAACCATTACAAACCTTTCATCTAGAAAAACCTTTTGGTAAACTTTTCTCACAATCTGTTAGTTTCCTTCTGGCCTCTTTCTTCCCCACTTTATAGCCTAGGTGACAGGACTGATTACCCAAATGAGCACGCTCAGGTCCCTATCTTTTCACACTACAAAACCAGCCAATCTTTAATGAATATTCCCCTGCCCTGGGTTGTATTTTATATACACCTTGAGACATAGAGATCTACTATTTTTTCTGAATTTACAATGCATTGTTGTAACACAAATTTAGGGACTAGGTCATCTTTTTCTCCTGATTGAAAAGATCACCTTACTTCTCCAAAGAGGGCATACAGATGGGCCAACAGACATATGAAAAGATGCTCAACATCACTAATCATCAGAGAAATGCAAATAAAAACCACAAATATCACTTCATACTTGTCAGAATGGCTACCATCAATAAATCAACAAACAGCAAGTGTTCGCGAGGATGTGGAGAAAAGGGAACCCTTTTGCACTGTTGGTGGAAATGCAAATAAAGTACAGCCACTGCAGAAAACAGTATGGAGTTTCCTCAAAAAATTAAAAATGGAACTGCCCTTATGACCCAGAGATTCCACTTCTGGGTATATACCTGAAGGGACCCAACACACTGATTCAAAATAATATATGCACCTGCATGTTCATTGCAGCATTATTTACAATAGCCAATAGAAATAACCCAAGTGCCCAACGAAAGACCAGTGGATAAAAAAAGTTGTGGGGCATATGTACAATGGAATATCACTTGGTTATTAAAAAGAATGAAGTCTTACCATTTGCAATAGCATGGACCTAGAGGTTATTGTGCTAAGTGAAATGAGTCAGAGAAAGACGAATACCACATGATTTCACTTATATGTAAAATCTAAAGAACAGTGTAAACAAACAGAACAGAAACAGATTCATAACTACAGAGAACAGGCTGATCATTGCCAGAGGGGAAGGGCTGGGGGACTGAGTGAAAAGGATGAAGGGACTGAGAAGTACAGACTGGTAGGTAGAAAACAGTCAATAGGGATGTAAAGTACAGCATAGGGAATATAGTCAACAGTGTTGTAATAACTATATATGGTGCCCATTGGTACTAGAAATGTCCAGGGGCACACTTGGTAAAGTATATGATTATCTAACCACTATGCTGTACACCTGAAACTAATATAAAATAATATTGAACGTCAATTGTAATTTAAAAATTTTTAAAAATAAAAATAAAATAAAAGACTATCTTTGTCACTGCATTCATATACCTATAAATTTCAGATTTGAACTCTATCCTAATTCATTAGTGTACATATACCCATATACACTAATAATTCCACGTTGTTTATCTAGGAGCTGCTTTTTCTTCACATTTATTTAAGAAGTGTTAACTTTTCATATTTCTTTTATATTTCTATGTACAAACTTCCTGCCTTAAGCATATTTATAGAAATTATATTTCGTTTGCAAAGCCTATGATGACATTGGAATTACATGGAAAATCCTGTTGCTTTATAGCCATTGTCAAAGATAAACAAAGATGGACATTAAAATGTTGAAAACAGATTTTTATTCAGTAGCTACTGGCAGTGGGGAAAAGAGCTAAGCTCCTTTCCAACTTGCATAGAGGTGACTGGGTGTTCTAGGGGAAGCAGGAAGGGGCAGGGATGAGCCAGCCGGGGCTGGGTCAGGGCAGGGACATTACAAAGGCTCGTGTAGACATGGCTGCCAGCTGGCGATGAACCGAGTTAGATTTTACCCTCCCACTGAAACTGAGAGATAGTGGCCTCATGCTAGACAGTGGCCCCTTCCTTTCTGGTAAATTCCACTTCCAAAGAATAGCTTTGGGGTCTTGCGGAAAGACACCCTGAGTGGAAGGTACACAAACATCTCCAAGGGAAGGAGGAGGGATTCATCATTGTCAGTGAATGATCTAAGACGCAGAGGGCAGGGGCCTAACACGAGGTGTTGGCTAGAACAAACAGTACATTCTTCTGACTCTCCTGATTTTTTTCCAGACAGGAACTCAGGTGGAGGCTGGGTCATGCCAGGGACCTGACTCAGCACAGAGGTTTGGTCTTTGAAGTCCAGCACAAATTGTCATATGCAAAACTGACTTTCATTTGGTAAGACATCCATCTTTAGCAAGCAATAGCTTAGTGCTTAAGTGACACTCTTCTCACAGGGTAGGTTGATCTGTTACTGCACATGACTTCATAGGTTTTGCTGTACACACAAAAGATATCAGGCAGTGGGGGAGAACCACGGAGACATTTAAGTGGAAGTAACATGATCAGACTGGAATGCATACAAAATCACTATGGTGTGTTTAGAAGCTTAACACAATTTTTGTTTTCATTCCAGGAGTTGAGCCTTCTCCAACTACCTCATGCATTTATTTCACCTTTTCTTTTCTGGGAAAACTACACTGAAATTCATTTTTTTTAATCCACTGAGCAAATATTAAGAAACCATTAATTAATACAAGGCACTGCTGCAAATAATCTATGAAAATAAGCTTAAAACATAGGGAAATTAGGGGATGATGATTTGCATTGTAAAACAAAACTGAAATATATAAGTACATGTAAAATTTCAAGTTACATCTTTCAAATACACTAGAGAAAAATTATTTGTCTGAAAAAATTTCTTTTGCATATGTTCAAGAACCTTTGTATAAAATGAAGCATTCATACTTCATTTTGACACAAATGACCTAGTTAAAAACTCCTACTGGTAGTTAAACCAGCAAACAACATTTGAAAAACAAGTCTTCAAACACCCTCAATATCATACTCCACCAACTGTGAAGGAAGGATGTCTTTTTTGTTTTTGTTTTTTGCATGTCCTAGTTTCCAGTAATGAGAGATGACGGTAATGCATCATATTTTAGAAGAATTTAAATAAAAATCCCTCAAGTAGAGAATGATGATTTGCACAATCTTACCAACTCTGACACATTGTCTGTATTTATTTGATAGAAAGATATGTATACAGTATATATATTTATATGTATTATAAGTATATACTATATATTTACATATACTATAAATATAAATCATATATAATGCAATACGTTATATGTAAAACAATACAAAATAAACTTTCCTCATTATTTGTCTGGAATCAGGCTTTTTTGTTTAAAAGCTTTGAACTCAGTTCAATTTTCCCAATTTTTAAGAATGTGGAAGTTAAGTTCTACAAGATTGCACAAAGAAAAGTTTCCAGAATATGATATACTTGCCACTAATTACCCTTCAAAACAAGGAGGAACTATTCCTACCAGTTCACAAAAATTCATATATTTTTGAAGAGATTTTTCCAGGTTAAAACTGAAATGGCTTTGTGGAACCAAAAAAATGTCTGTATAGAAGAACTTTTCTGTAATTTGTTCAAGTTAAAGATACTCATATTTTACTTAAAAAGTACAAAAAGAAGTCATAAAGTCATCCAAAAATAGTACAGTAATGGCCTTGGCCGGGTGACTCAGTTGGTCAGAGCATTGTCAGAGCCTTGCCCTGGAGACCAAAAGGTTGCGGGTTTGATTCCCGGTCAGGGTACATACTCAGGATGCCAGTTTGATCCCTGGTCAAGCACACAGGGGAGGCAACGGATCAGTTTCTCTCTCACATGGATACTTCTCTCTCTCCCTTCTTCTCTCTCTAAAATCAATGTACATATCCTCTAGTGAGGATTAAAGAAAAAGAAAATAGTATAGTACATTTTGACCATAGAGTAGAAGGGCTGATTTTCTTTTTTTATGATTAGAGTCACACAGCTAGGCGCAACAGAGTAAGACCAGCCAAGAGTCAATCATATGACCGCCACCAGACAGAGCTGCCAATGCTGTTTTCCATTTCAAGTGTCCTCTGGAAGGGCAGACGCAACTGCGGTAGCTCTTTCACCCTCTGTAAGCCACGCAACAGCTGCTCTCTGCTGCATTAGGACTGGTAATGGGACTTTAGTTCTCGCACCTGAATTTCTCCTCTATCCAACTTCTTTAAAATGTGTTGAAAATACGGAACATTACTAAGTTAATTTCTTCTTATGTAATTAGATAGTCTAACTTGGTATTCTGTTCCCTTAAATATAATATTTTTAGCTCTGGCCTGGTGGCTCAGTTGGTTGGAGCAGCATCCTGTACACCAAAGGCTGTGGGTTCAATGCCCCATCAGGACAAGTCCAAGGGGCAACTGATGGATGTCTCTCTCATATTGATGTTTCTCTCCCTGCCTTCCTCTCTCTCTAAAATCAATAAACATGTCCTTGAGTGAGGAATACACACACACATATTTATTTATTTATTGTTAAGGGGGGAAAAAGGGTTCAGAGGTAAAAGCATACCATAAAATGGCAAGTGCTTTGATGGACACTTTAAACTGGACTGTGATTGGTCATTGCCTTAGTTTGCTTGTTAAGGAAGCTAAGGTCTCATGTAATTATCTTGTTTTGCTTTGGTTCAGAACCAATAGCCATATCCCTAGGATTTGGTCAGTCCTTAAATAAAATGTTTCTTGAGTTGCCACTTGGTCCTTCCATTCTAAGAAATCAGACCTGACTCATGTCCTCAAGGAGCTGGTCAAGATAAGGCTTTAAAAGAATGCATGCCATGCCAGTCCACCGCTGCGACCTGAATAAATTTAGAGTAATGCCTAACATTTATATATTGAGTATTTATAACGGGACCAGGAGCCTTGCATGAGTTACTTTAGGTATACCTCAATGACTGTTCTGCGTATAATAAGCAATGCCGATTCCGCTTAGGAAAGTTATGAAACTAAGGTCAAACGAATCCACACCAGTATGTCTGCATCTGCTGAGTAATCTCTGGGGTTTCCGGGACTCCAGTATCAAAGATCCGGAAAAATGCAAGCTTGGATGATGGGGAAGAAGGAGAAGGAGGGGTGCGGGGATCAGGTCCCGCGTCCTCATCTTGTCCCTCTTGACCAGGGACAGTCTTGACAGGCCTGCCTGCTCACCCCTCACGGCAGATGGCTCTTGCTAGGTTCTCAGAGCAAACTTAGGACGCAAACCAGGGCCAGCTGTGGGGAGAGGTAACTGAGAAATGGAAGAAATGAGCACGCTGTGCAGGCAGGGAGAGAGTAGGGGGTCCGCAGATGTGCCAGGCACTGACTTGTAAAAGTAACAAGAGGAAGCCCTGCGCCGTCGAACGCCAGGCCAAGACTTTTAACCCTGACCTTGGGGAAAGCTGACACCATGCCCCCTCCAGGCTAAGTGGTTGACCCAGGGGCTAGGGGGGCAGGTGCTCGCCAACCAAGCTATCGGGAAAAAGACCGAGCCGGGCCCCTCCCAGCCGCAGGGGACCCGGCGCGCACGACGGGAGGACCCAAGAACGTCACAGACGCGCGGCCGAGCCTCCAGCCCGCCCCCCGCGCACCTTCTTTTCCCTCTTGCCCGGGACGCGGCGGCTGCCCGGCACCCTCCCGGACGCTCTCGCCTGCTCCCGCCGCTGGCTCCCGCCGCCGGGCCCCAGCATGGCGCCTCTCAGACTGCTCCGTTCCTGGCCCCTGCTCCGCGCCTCCGCACGCGGCCTCTGGGGCCCCCAGTCCAAGGTAAAGCGCGCCTGAGGACGCCCCGAGTGCTGCCGCGTTTGCTCCTCTGCGGCCACCCGCCCTCTCCCGCCTGGGAGTGGCATCCTGGCGCCGTTCCGGGGCGTCGAGATGGTCCGATGCCTTCCTTGCCTCGTGGATCTTTTCGGGTCACTGCCGTGGCTCGGTTTTGCATCCGCTTCCCGAAAGAGTGACACGAGACCAGGAAGAGCGGGAGAGGCTGGGAAGGGACGAGAGGACTCCGGGCGCGCATCTCCGGGGCGCTGGCAGTGGCCCAGGGTGGGCGTGGAGCGCGGAGGGGAAGGGTAACGGCGGCAGCCGGTAGGTCTGCACCCGGCTCTGGGGATCTGCAGGCACAGAACCCAGGGCAGGCTTGGCCGCGACTCGGCGCGACATCCCCGCCAAGGGGGCGGATGCTGGGCGCGGCGGGGGCGCGCTGCCGGGGCGCGCTCCCGGGCCCTCCTCCCTCCCATATATGGCCGTGGGGCCCGCGCGGTGGGAAGGGGAACCCGGATTGGAGCTCCGGCCCGGGCGTCTTCCGTGCGGAGCGTCCCTTCTTCCGATTCCCTAAAGGGGTCCTGATAAGAGGACTTCCGTCTTCGAAGCCCTTTGTAATTTTTGTTCCTCCGTTGCTGCCAACTCTCCTCCGAGTACTGTCCCGACGCATCCTCGCGGAGATTATTGGTTGTTGTGGGTTTTTGCTGCAAGGGCTGCCCCCGCCTCGAAGTCCCCACTCGGGTGGCGTTGCTCTCCGGAGTCCTCGGAGGCGAGAACAGGACAGGGGCGCTGGGCCCAGGAGGGTAGCTTACTTCTGCTGCCGTTTAACCGTGGAAGCTTCATTCTAGGAAGGGAAACGGAAAGTGTTGTTTTTACTTAATAGCGCCTTGAATAGTAGTTCTGAGCTTGAAAGCCTACCTCGCACTGAGAACGCCAGGCCCGCCCCTTGAAGGCTCTTCTCTTTCCCGAATCCAATGATCTGAGGACAACAATTGAAGAGGGGCCCCGTAGGTACGTGTCAGGGGTTGATTTCCAACTGGAACATTTGACTCCTAAGTGCTTCTTAGGAAACATTTTATCCATTGCTGATAGCTTTGGCTGTGTAAAGCATTATTGAAAGGGAACGACCTACAGCCGGAGTGCTGCCAGTGCTGCCACTAATGCAAACTGCTCCAAGAATATACCCTCAGGCCAAGGTCAATAACATTCTCTCTCTTGGCAGTTACTTATTTACCTACGTGTGATTTACTCATTTTCTCACCTTCACGTATATCATTGTGCTACAGATTATGGGTTTCGCTGTATGTCATTGAAAGTGTCTATCACATTCAAACTCTCACCTTCAGGTTTGATTATCATCATCTCACCTAACTCCTGACGTCCAGTGTTCCTCCAGCGGTGCACTTAGTGAAATCCTCACCTCCTACTTCAGTTAAATTGTAACAATTGTGTGTTCGTTTAACTTCACATATGTACATCACGTTCTGAACCAGGTGTAAGTTTTGTTTTGGCAAGGCCACTATTGTATACCTTCTTCCCCATGTTGCTCGCCACTGCACACTACCCTCGACTGGCAACTCAACATATGTGTACTGCATTAATGACGGTGTCCTGTGAACAAACTGAAGTAGCAACCTTGAGAATTTTTCTGCTCACCACGCGCAGCAGGTAAAACGAGATAGGGTTGTTTTTTTTTTAATGGTAGGCAAGTCTCTCTAACTTGAGCGTGCATCAGAATTACTGGAGGCTTTATCGAACAGTCCACCCGCAGAACTTCTGATTGAGTTGCTTCTCAGCGGGGCCCCCCTCGTTTGCACTAATAAAGTTCCCAGGCAATGTTAAGGCTTCAGGTCTGAGGACTGCACTTTCAGAACCTCTGGGATGAACTTAGATTAGAAAAGACCATTTGCAAGTGACTTCCTCCATTTCTGCTTCAGAGGGAGCATTTAATACTATTTTCCATTCATTATAGAAAATTATTACTGGAAAAAAATTGCCATTAACACTTTAGCTACCTCTCTTCCTGGAAACTAGCATTTCCCACATCTTTCTCCAACTCCAGACTCCTGAGTTGGTCCATGCCACCTGGCTGCCATCAGCACTTCAAGCTCTTTCTGGCTCAGAAAGAACCAGCCGTAACAGGGCTTTTCCCTCCGTTGCTTTGGTTTGTTTTCATTGTGGTTAACAGGCAAGAATCCACCCAGTGTGAAGGCTTAGAAGTATTCTCTCCTTTCCTTTTTCTACCTCTAGTTGATAACTTGTGCCACATGTAATAATTTTGTAATTATTTACTGTTAGCCTTGCTAGTTTGTAAGTTTCATCAGAGCAGAGACTGTGCTTGGTTTTTTGTTTTTTTTTAGCGCTATCCCCAGTATTTACTATATTTGATGAAAATAGATATTTTGAATAAGTGGATGGATGAATGAAACAATGAGCTCCCCTGCCGCTTTCCCAATGTAGCCTTTCATATGAGAGTTGTGACATCTCTCTGTTCGTAAAGCTTCCATGTTCCTTCCTCATTGAGACATGAAGTTGAAACTCTTTAATGTGGTCTAAGTCCTTGTACAACCTGCCTCAGTCTCCCTCTCCAGCCTGCTCTTCCTGAGCCTCTCTCCATGGGACCTGATCTTGCATGTCCCGGAACGCACTGAGCCTCTCACCTGTCTGTCCCTTTCCTCATGCAGCTGCCCTTGCTGGAGTCCCCATCCTCATTAGTGATTCAGCTCTCAGAGAACCCCTCAAGCTTTCCGATGCACCGGGTAGAATGCCTCTCTCCACCTGTGCTCCTTCAGAGCATCTGTAGGGTGCTGCACTAGCCTTGGAGTAGAACATGGACGTCCCCTCAAAAGCAAAGTATGCCACTGCTAGGGTGACTTGCCTGGTGTCAGCAACCCCCTGGGAGCACCTCGTGATTTATTCATGTCACATCGGTAGTGACATGCCTCACTACCTCATTGGTATGCCTCATCAGTAGTGTTTCGTTTACAATGAACATTTCACCTTGAGTGCACTGGTTCCATGTTGGACGACTGAGGGGAAGGAGAGCTTGCCACCCCAAATGTTTCTTTTTGGGATTTTGATTATTTCGGTCTGATATTTTCAAGAAAGGACGCAGGAGAAAACTTTGACCTTCCCCCTAAGTGCCTGAAAGAATTTAGATAGAAGACCTGCTCCAGGAAGGGAGATACCACCATCATACATGACTGTAATGGACGTAGTGTGTGATGGACAGGAACCTGGCCACGCCGGCTTGGTCGAAGTCCTCTATGTGTCATTGTGTAAAGGAAGGAATTGCTTTCCTTCCCTTTGAAGTCTCAAACCACAACTCCCCCCGCCCCGCCCCTTACCGGGCCACACACACACCCCTTCTCTTTAGATCAAGTTAGCATGTACTCCTCGACTACCCATTTTTCCCTTGGGTCCCATATTTCTGTGGAATCCCCGTAAGTACATGATAAATTTGGTCGTGTTCTTTTGTCATTCTGTCTCATGTCAATGTCACTATCAGACCAGCAGCCAGAAGAACTTAGAAGGGTAGAAGGAAAATTATTTTTCCTCCCCTACACAGTAAAAGCGATTCAACACACATCAGCACCTCCTCTTGGCACTGACCGTGCTTGTCCTTGCAGGACTGTGAGTGTATGTCCCCCTGCGTGCACAGCCTGTTCCTTCTAACGTGGTTCTCCTCACTTCTCTCCACGTGGCTTCTCCTCCCCACTTCTGTTTACCAGACTTTTGATACTTACGTGGGCAGTACCAGTCTTCCTATGTCCTGATTTATTTAACTGTAAGGTGACAAGGTAAATATCACCTGGGCGTACAGTTCCATATCATTAAGATAAAATTTACTAAAAAATGAAAAAGCAGTATGCTTTTTGGATTTTCCCTGAAAGATCTTCAAGACAAAGTACATTTCCATTAAGCTCTGGAGTATTGAATGACAGGAAAAAGAGAAATTTAGGTGCAAGAAATAATGGTAGAAGTGGCTAGAGAGGAAGGAGATTCTGGGTTGGGAAACCATGTGATAAAATTTGGGCTCAACAGTGGAATCAGACCTCACTGATTAAGTGTAAGAATTTGAAGTAAAGAGTATTTGTAGATAAAGTTTAATGTATGGAAATGACATGAAAAGGAGAAATAGATTAAATAGAAAAAAAATTTGCACTGTAAGGATTTTGATTATTTCTAACCCTGTAGTACTGAACCATTATTATTTTGCTCCCCGAATAGTAATAGCAGAAATAGTGGTACTACTGAAGTGGAAATTTGCAGAAAAATGAAATACATTATGTGAACATAAAGGAAGACCTAGGTGAAAAAAAAAATTATTCCCAGAATAAATAGATGTTGAAGCTGAACAATTCATTTCTTGTCATTCTTTTAGGTAACCTCTGTGCACTCGAAGGTTATGTGTTTATTTGGCAGATGGTGCTTGGGTCTTTTCATATCATTGTTTTAGTATTTTTAATATATTAGAGGGTTGAGGTCAGTTTGAGAGCAGTGTAGAGCTCCTCTTTGGATTCAGTTACCTGAGGGAAAAAGGAAGATAGATATGGTTAGAGACACACTCCCCCACCTCCCTGCAGAACCTTAGAAGATGTTGGCCGTACATGTGCCTTGACTCCAGAGGCGGGGAGTGTGGCCCCTTATGCCACACTATTGGCTTCTTAATCAACAGATGTCAAATGTCAATATAACACTGAGATAATGTCCACAAGCACTGCCAGGTGAATGCATGAAAACTGAAAAAAAACCCAAAACAAAGTTCGGTGCCTGTAAATTCTTCATTATCTCAACAGCTCTTCTCAAATTCACGAGAAACATGAGTCCACTTTGATTGCTTTTAAACCTCTGGTCATCTGGGTAAATGTGCAACCCTTGGGTCTTTTCTAAAATACTTCTGAAGTACTTTCTTTGCGGGGGTGGGAGGTGCGCGGCGCAAGCTCGTCAATAATTTCTGACTGTAACGAAAGCACTGATTATCCACTGGAAGAAAGGGAGAGTCCCTACCTAGCCTGTGTTGCTTTCGCTCGTGCTCGTGAATCTGAAAAGCTCGCTGAGTCTCTAGAAGTGAGTTTTCTTCTGACTTCTCTCTACAAGACGCGTGTTTCTCAGCCTGTGGATAAATAGTTCAGGGCGATATCACCCCCCAGAGGGCTCAGGTGTAGCCGAATTCTTTCATTTCCTTCCCCCAGCGCAGCTAAAGGCCCTGATTCTTCTCCCTTAACTGGAGATGGACAGCAGACTTCTTCATGAGCAAATAGGACACTCATAAAGATTTGTCGCGTATAAATAATGAAATAGAAGTAGAGGAAGATTGAGGAGTTTTAAAAAACGGCGAGGAGTGTGTTGTGGTGGAAGTGCCCTGCAACAGAAGGCCTGGACCTGGGGTCTGGTCTTTTTCTGGAAGTGCTGGGTAAATTACAAGATCTTTCTAAGCTTCAGAGACGTACCCTGTAAGATGAGCTGGTTGGACTAGATATCTGTGTATTTTTCTTTATTTTTTTCGATATCTGTGTATTTTTCTCTCTTCTTGTTTCTAGGAGATACCCTCGACTTTATTTTGCTCTCTGTCGACCTATTTATTCAGGCTCCAAACTTTTAATTTCCAAGGTTAAAAATATCTTTGGGTACATGTGTGTGTTTAAAACACAACCAAATAAATCCTTGCTATTCGAAGATAAGAAAGAAAAAGCCCTTTCCTTTCTGTCTCTGCTTCCGCTTATTTCCCCGTGTTTGGGCAGGGTGCCAGGTCGGCTGCCTTCCTTACTCGACCTTGACCAAGGTTGAAATTTAAAGGGACAAAAGTCACCTGTGTAACCTCTACCTCGGCTGATCTCATTGACTTTCAGTAGAGGGCCCTGAAATAGGCTTTTGTACTAATTGACACTTTTTCCAAGCGGAGTTCTTAGACGAGGAAAAGAACGATAGAAATGCTTATGCTGTTACCCCGACCCCATCAGGGCGCCGGTCTGGGAGGCTGATGGGCAGTGGGCTCGCTAAGGGCGCAGCATGTCAGGACTCAGGTGTCATTCTCTCTACCCCTTCTTCGTGGTCGAATATAGGACGAGAATCAAGGAGAGATTCTACATATAGCTGAAAAGAGACGTTGCGTATGCATGACTGCTTACAGCATCCTGACTTTCTGATTTTTCCTGTCCATGCTGTGGATGCAGTATGCAGATGGAAGCAGTGTGAAACCCATTGTGAAAACTCCCTAGGTAACAGGAATCCTGGCCGTACCTCCCTTGCAGGGAACATTGGGTTCCTTTAGTTTTTTTCCATATGATGGCTCTAGTAGAGCTTTGTTTTCTTGAACTTCATTTGAAATTATTTTGTTAGTTTGTATTGTGACAGCTGTCATATCAGCGTGCATTTAAAAAAACATCAAAATTGGTGAATTTTTGTGTTGCCATTTTAATATTGAAGATGGAAGAAAGTAAGCAACATTTTTGGCAAAAATTATGCCTTATTGTTTCAAGAAAGGTAAAAACGCAACTGAAGCACAGAAAAAGACTTATGCGGTGTATGGAGAAGGTGTTGTGACTGATCGAATGTGTCAAAAGTGGTTTACAAAGTTTCATGCTGGAGATTTCTTGCGGGACGATGCTCCACGGCCAGGTAGACCGTTGACGTTGATATGATCAAATTGAGACATTAATTGAGAATGATCAATGTTATACCATGTGGGAGAGCGCCGACATACTCAAAATACCCAAATCAATAAAGTTATTGGTGAAAACGAAAGATGTGTCTTATTTTACGGACAAAACTAGACCACCTTTTTGGCCAACCCAGTAGTTCTCCACTTCTCAACAGCATCTGTACACTCCAAGCCCTGCAGGGGATGCGTGACGTTTGCGTGCTGCTCTCTCCACCTGTGCTTTCAGGAGGCATTCCGTTACCCCTGATTGGCTGGATCAGGCCCAGGCGCATGGTATTGGTACTAGTCATGCTGTACTTAATTCCCCTGAGAGCAGAAATCTTCTCTTAATTCTTACTAGATTGGGGTAAATAACACAGTAGTTGGCGCGTAACAGGTTCTCAGTAAGTATTTGCTGATTAAATGGAAGGTTAGGTTACTGTCAGAGGTCAGCGCTTGATGTTGCTGTCATTTATTTTTTTAATCGTTACCTGAGGATATGTGAATATATTTCAATGAGTCTTTTTTAGGGAGGGCGGTAGGGAGAGAGGGAGGGAGAACGAAAACATCAATTGGTTGCCTCCCATACATGCCCCAACTGGGGATCGAATCCACCACCTTTTGGTGCACCGGATGACCCTCCAACCCACTGAGCCACCCAGACAGAGCTTCCTGGTGCCATTATTGGGGATTTGAGTGTTAGTCTTCGGGCGGCCTCCTTTTGGGTAGCCACAAATAGCACGGAATTTTCTCTTATGTAATAGAGGGCGTAGATCACAAGGGATTCCGTTGCTGATCTGTGGCGGGGAGTCTGTCCGTTCCACTCTTAAGGTGAACTACTTCCAGCTCCACTCTTTCAAAGAGGACATAGTGAAATTGTCCTTGTATTTATAAAAATTGAATAAAAGTGGAATAAATTGCTATACATGTAAAGACGTATCTCCAAATGGTAATTCACTAAAAAAATGTTTTTAATGTTTCAGGGATGGGTGTGCCACTTTTCCACCAGCACGCGTCACCATACCAAATTTTACGCAGATCCAGTGGAAGCCGTGAAGGACATCCCCGATGGCGCCAAGATCCTGGTCGGTGGTGAGTAGTAGTATTGTTTTCTTTTTTCGTGCTCACGGCCTTGTGTTTTTAGCAAAGCCGGGGAAGCGCAGCAGCAAAGCTGTGTAGGTTAGAAATGCCGTCAGAGAAAGACAAATACCATATGATTTCACTCATGTGGCACCTAATAAACTGAACTAACAAGCAAAGTAGAGACAGACTCCTGGATAGAGAGCAGCAGGATGACGGCCCTGGAGGAGGGTGGGGCTGGGGCGGGAGGGTTTGAGCAAAAGGGAGAAGGAGCTCACGGACGCAGGCAACAGTGTGCTGATGGGGCGTGGGCCGAGGGGTATAATGGGACTAAACGACAGTGGAAAAAATGCAATAAAAAATTAAAAGATGCTAATTTATTAGTTATTATTTATTCATTACTTTGTATTATTTACTTATTACCTATTATATTATTTTTATTAATGTTCCCTTCCTGAAACTTCAGCAAGGCCTAGAGCTTTATATTTTTACTTTTTCATACATTTTGCGATTCTTTTTTATTATTTGGAAAACTTGAAGCTTCAAATGGTGATGTCTTCCTAGTAGCTTTAAAAAAAGCCGTAGGTTTTTGGAAATTCCGTTTGACTTAAAACGCTGGTATTGATCTCATCGGCTGACGTCCGGCCACTCCTTTTTTGCCTCATTTGATAAGCAAGAAAGCACTAAGCTTCTAACCCCTACTGAGCCGCCCAAGCTCGAGTGCTTCTTTTGTTTGGAATGTCATTTAGAACCACTGTCTCATTAAACTTGCTGCCTGACTCTTATAAATTTTTTTGGGTTTCTAGGCTTTGGCCACAGGAATGAAGGCTTATTTTTAGGGCTGTCTTTCCTCCCTTCCTCCCTCCCTCCCTTCCTCCCTCCCTCCGATCAGTCATTGAATGTCCACTTTTAACACAACACTATTCGAAGAATTGCGGATAATGTAAAGAAAGTCATTAGGCTTCCAATTCTGCAAAATATACTGAGGCATATAAAACAAACAGGCTTGAAAGGGTGGCTGTAACGGCATTAAATATAAAGTGGAACAGTAACCAAGGTGCAGTTCAGCACAAGAAGAAGGATGTGTAGCCGTGTTAACACACCGCACTGTACTTTGTACTTATGAATCAGGGACTTGAGAGTGGCGCCTGGTGTTGTGTATTGGTGTCCAACGTGTGGTTACAGCCTTATGACCGTTTATTGAGTTGCTGAGCTATGACTACATTTTGCTTAGTAGGTCTAATAATGTGCTTTATACATTTTCTTTTGTACCGCAAGAGAATAACACACACATTTCCTTGGAAGCACATGACTCCCTTCACACACTGTTTATTCATTGGCTTATTTAGGTTTCGGGTTATGTGGAATTCCAGAGAACCTTATCGGAGCCTTACTGAAGACTGGGGTCAAAGGGCTCACAGCTGTCAGCAATAATGCAGGGTAAGTGCACTTCAACACAAGTGGCTTGAAAGAAAGAGAAATCTCTGTGATACATAAACAAAGTCTATCAATGAAATGAAAACTTTCCCTGTTTTCATAAGCAATATGCTCGCACATCGAACACGCTCAAGAGTGGCGGTTACAATTTATTCAGATACTTTTGGTACCGTACTTCATCATCTGAAGTAAAGGAGACGTGCATAATTTTATATCTTAATCTGACATGCTTTTATTTTAATTTCAAATATATTATTAAAGTTAAAATATCTATATTTTTACATTGAATCCTGCATTTTAAAATTTAGAGATGTTCCTTTATGTTGTATGTTATTATAGATCATTATTGATAAAGAAAGGTGGACATCAGTTTGAAGTGTGTTTTGAGTTTTCTTTTAATTGTGCCATCACCCAGATGATATGCAAGGAACACCATTTACCATGATAAAGGTTTTGGTAGAAGGAGGAGGATAGGCAACCAGCACTTAAGACAATAGGATCTCATCAAAACTGTCAACAATAAACCATAACATTTTAATAATGAGTGACATACACATTAAGATATGTTTAGTTATGAAGGAAGAGCTATTTTTATACAAAATGACAAATCATCAGCTCTCTGTCAATAATGAAAGACTAAAGATGTTAAAAAATTATTTATTTATTTATTTATGTTTGTTTATTTTTAGAGAGAGGAGAAGGGAGGGAGAAAGAGAGGGAGAGAAACATCAATGTGTGGTTACCTCTCCCACGCCCCCTACTGGGAACCTGGCCTTGCAACCCAGGCATGGGCCCTGACTGGGAATTGAACCAGGGACCCTTTGGTTCGCAGGCTGGCACTCAATCCACTGAGCCACACCAGCCAGGGCAAAAAATTTTTAAAAATTAACTAAATTGGCAGTTTAACCTATTGTAAAAAACACTACTTAGACTAAATAGCACATATTATTTAGGATACAAAATTGGTCCTACATTTTTGCTCATTTTTCCTTTGCTGGGTTTATTTATGCCATTATTTTCATTTGGTAGGTTCTTCTACCTCGTCTCTTTGTATCCACATCTTTCCCACTTTTCAGAAATCACCTGAAGTTACTTATCTTCCCAGAAACCTTATCCAAGTATAGAATTTCTCAGGCCTTCATTGATCTTGCCCCTTTCTGAATCGCTTTGGAGACTTTCAGCCTTTCTTTGTATTCTGAATTGTACTTACTCTCCCCGCTACGTGTAACAGGCTGCTCCTCTTGCTTACAGCAGTTTTCTGTCCCCTGCTTGTTAGCCTGTGAGTCTCGGCCACTGAACGTTAGAGCTGGACAGGACTGTGGAGACCAGCTGTTCCCGTTCCCTCACTTCAAAGAGGAAACGTGTCTGTACATAGAGAAGTAACTTATTCATGGTCACTTGATATTTCTTAAATGCAGCCAGTGCCATTTGAGCTGACTTTATGTTTGTTAAAAATACTTTTGATGATAAGTATTTGTTGAGTCTTCCAGATAGGTCAGTGCTTACAAGGGATGGTGTAATATACAAATTCTTCAGGCAGAGTAGGTACTGATACTATTGTACTTCATGGAACACAGAGAAGACACTTTGCACACCTGCATGGGCAGCTGATTCTCTTCATTAGGGGGCGGAACTCCCAGAGGTCTACAGGAATGGTCATTTGCGTCAGATAAATGAGGAAAACCTAGCATTGCTTTGCTGGAGAACCAATGACGTGGTTTGAAATGTTGGGTGAATGGAGAGAACTTGGAATTAGAAGTGATCATTATTTTTTCATCTAGAAAAAGTCTCTTTTTATGGAAGGATCTGCCTGAATTGGAAGTCTTTACAAAGTTCAGGATTCCAGATTATTTTGTTTCGTTGGTGTGTTTTCAACAATCAGGACGACCTGTAGCCCTGACGGACCACTAGCTTGGTGTGAAGTAGTGTCTAGTAATTCAGCACAGAGAGAGCCTGCCCAGGATCACCCAGGTTGGTCAGCACTTTGATGTGGATTCGTTGGGAAGGTGGGAAAAACCGACACGGTGCCTTCATTGATTTTGTGAAGACTCGACCAGATGAATTGTATGTATGAACCAAAATTTCACAACAAACTGTATATGAGCCAATTAAATCACAGAACTCAGAAAAGAATGGCTCTGTTGTATTAGTCATGCTCTTTTCCTCATGACAAAATTGTTTTTAGATTATGGGTCTTGAGGGTGGGGATTTAGACAAATCCAGGGACAGCCGCACTTACATGTGGAAAATCAATAAACACGGTGTGGCAGGTACGGGGCCTGTCCAGAGAGTATCCAGACGCATACTATGAAAAATAGAGACACTTAATGAGGAAGGTATAAGATACGAGAAACACTGTACATGGGACAATGATGCCTCCGTTCCCTTCAAAGTAGGCACCGTGGGACCTCACACAGTTCTCCTAGTCGCCATTAACTGCCCCGTCCTATTTTCCTGAATCTCATCTATAGTCTGAAATCTCTTCCCTTTCAAAGGTGATTTTAGTTTTGGGAAAAGCCAGAAGTCACAGGGCACCAAATCAGGGCTGTAGGGGGGCTGAGTCGCCTGGGTGATTTGATGCTTTGCCAAAAAACTGCATGAGATGTGATACATGAATGGGTGTGTTGTCATGATGAAGCTTCCAATCACTGGCTGCCCATAGCCGCAGCCTTCTGAATCATCCCAGTAGTTTCCACAGAGGAACGCAAAATCGGATGCAGATTCATTGCTCTACTCACTCAGTCATTTTGAATGCGATGGCCACACAGTACACATGCTCACTCAGTGGCGTCTGTCACCCACACTGACTAGTACAGTGAAGCCGTCATTGTTCACGCATGTGCATTCCAGGCCACTCCTTGGCTGCCCGGCTATATCGATGTCCTGCAAAGCCCCGTTTTCCAGACAGACCTGGTATGTACCTGTGTTTGTGATTATGGTAGTTACCTGTATATAGTACTATCCTAATCAGGCACAGGAATTCTGTACGGGCCCACTCTAAATAAATGTCTGGTTTTGCACCAATGATTTTTAAGCAGGAGGCAAGGACAAGTGGCTCCTTTGCTGTTCCCATTTCTTCTTTGTTGAGGCAGCTTCGTCTCTGAAGGGCTCTGAAGGGCTCAGTGGGGGCCTGGGCCACCTTGGCTGACTGGAAGCATCCTCCAGGATTTGGTTATTTTGCCTGGGAAGGGCTGTCACTTCCTGGAGTACGCACTTGAACTTGTCCGCTCCGCTAATAGAAGTTTTCACTTTTCGCATAACTATGTCATAAATTAACCTTATATCTAACCACAGTACTTTTTAAAATGCTCTTGAATATTATCAGAGTAAATATAAATTGTGTAATTGAGATTTAAGTATGTCTAAAATGGAAGGAAACAGGGAATACAGTTTGGTAAGCGGTTTCAACTTTATTCTTATTAGACTCATTTTGACCAGAATAGCCAATGAATGAGATTTCAGAATATGAAAATGAGTTTCATAAATATTTGCAGAACATTGACACCTTCCATGAAGTATTTTTTGCCTTACATTAATGTATCTCTTTAATTAATTCTTGACTTCAGACTTCTTTAACCACTGAAATGTTTGAAACCCGAGTTTGTTGTGCTATAGGAAGAAGGTTAAATCTTCCCCTTGTTGGGTGCCCTGGAAAAATTTCGGTTCGTAATGGCGGCAAGGTAGTCACTTTGAAAGTTCATCAGAACGAGCTCTACCATCAAAATGCTTCAATACATGTTTCTCTGTGGAAACAACTATGTTCTTCGGCTGCAAAAGATCACCTACGTCATTCTTCTCTCTTGTGTTGTAAAGACCTTGCCTTTCCACTTTCGTGCCATCGTAGGCAAGAAGGACCCTCTCATTAGCCGCCTCCCAGCATCTCTGAGGCCTGCACGCTAACTGCGTACCGGCCCCGCCGGTAACCTGGGCTGGACGTCTTACGTACTGCTTGGTTGCTGTGCCAGGTTCTAATCCAGAAACAAAGCAAAGAAAAAAGTAAAAAAAACAAACTCCAAAACAAATACACATGTTTTCCAGAGCCAAGATCAACAAATATAGAGAGGCCCTCTCCAAACAGAGCCAAGTTCAAGTGTGCAGTGGGTTGAAAAGCCAAACAGAGACCCATGAAAAAGTGGTTAGAAAACTTCCCAGGTCAATGAGTGATACGGAGTTGTGTGTTCGGAGGGAGTTTCAGATGTTAACCCCACAGAAAGCAGACGGACCCATCTACCATCCTGGGTGATTCTCTTGTTAGGGCGTGATTTCGGCAGGACTCCGGAGGCTATACTGGCACTCTCGCGTCGGGTGATGGAGGGAAGCTTGCCGAAGGGGCTTTTTGAAAGAATGGTCTAGACTCAGGGAAAGCGGCATGAGCACTGGGCCCCGGGAGTTGGTAACAGGACCACCAGCCCCAAGCCTGGTGGAGTGACAGAGGGAACTGCTGGCACCTGCAAGACACCCTTGGAGAGGGGGCTGTCCAGTGCGCTGCAGCGAGCGAGCCATTATTCTCCTCACCCATGAGCCTCCTGGTGGTGCCTCCCGCTGACTGACCGCAGCCTCGAGCCACAGGGCGAGGGGGCCCGTGGTTCAGTCCGTGCAGGTCGACACAGGTCAGCCTTCGGGGCACGGGGCCGGCTGGGTGGATGTAGGGGGCTGGGGGCAAGTAGACACTCCTGCCTCAGGGCTTGATTTTCATTTTTACTGGAGAGGAGCCAGTGAGGAGGGGAGGGGAACTGAAATCAAGCAGTAATTCGTTTGCCGTGTGTTAACGCATGTCTGTCTAGTGGCCTCTGTGCATTGTATATGCTTCCAGGTGCTTGGCTACAACAGTGAACGGAACGGGACAGGCACTCAGCCTCTGTGGGCCTTACATTCCAATGGGGAGAGGCGGACAGCAAGTAGTGAACATAACAAAAGAAGTAAATTTGCAGTGTGTTAGAAGGTTGTAGTGCTGGGCAAAGAACTAGAGCAAAGGGGGCTGGGAGCGTGAAGGCAGAGGGACGGCTTCGCTACAAATGGGGCGATCGAGGCGGGACTGATGGAGGAGCAGCTGACCGGAGACTTGCCGGAAGCGAGGGGTGAGCCACGCAGAGATCTCGGGGAAGAGTTTGGAGACACGGAAAGGCCAGTGTGAAGCCCTCCCGGCAGGATGCTTGGTGCTTTTTTTTTCTTTTTTAACGTGATTCTTTTTTTTTAGATTGAATTTACTGAGGTGACATTGGTTAATAAAATCATCTAATTTGCACGGGGACGATTCTATAACGCATCATCTGCGCACTGTACTGTGCGTTCACCACCCCCAGACAAGTCTTCCATCACCGTTTATCACCGCTTTGCGCCCCCTTTACGCCCCCTTTGCAGGAGGCAAGCAGAGGTGGCGCGGAAAGGAAGTGGGTGGAGTGAGGCTGGAGGCTTAACCAGGCTTCCCATCACGGGTGGCCTGGCAGGCCCCCAGAGACCTGTGCTTGGACTCTGAACGCGGGAATACCGCTGCCGGGGTGGAGCAGGGCGTTGTATTTTACGCCTGTAGCTTTGGCTGTCATTTTGTGAGTAGGTGAAAGGGGCCGGGAGTAGCAGCATCCAGGTAAGAGATGGTGCAGGGCACAGAGGGGGGAGAGAGAAAGGCTCAGATTCTGGGTAGATTTTGGAGGTAGAGTGAGGATGAGGGTGTGTGAAAGGGAGGTCCAAGGCCACCCCCTTAGTTTTGTGAGGAAGATCTCTACAGACAGGGCTGCCATCAGGTGAGATGGGGCAGGCTGCAGGTGGAGCGGAATTTAAGGGAACAGAGTTGTTCACGTGGAGAACTGAGGGCTTATTTAGGTGTTGAGTAGGAGTAAGTAAAAAACAAACACCAAAAACAAGCATGACGTGTAAGGAAGTGCAGGGAAGAACTAAGTTTCCTGGAGACACAGAGAATCTTTAGTGTTTGGAGCCCTCTAGCGGACACGTGTGTTATTAATCTTTAGGGAATTCGTCCCAAGGGCAAACAGACGTTTGAAAATACTTGTTTTTAGGCTCTAGTTTTCTTTTGAAACAAGTGAGCGTAAATGGTGTGGCTACCTTTTATACCCACAGAGTGGGGATGGGAATGTTACTAGGTTTGATATTGGAAGGCTTGCAGTATGAAACAAGTCCAGAAGAAGGTTGACAGTTACCTGTTCCCTGGGTTACTTGGAAGCATTCAGGTGTCAGGCCTGCTGGGGGAGCATGGGCTGGGAAACGATGCTCTCTGAGAACCAGGAAAGGGCCGTTTGAGCGGGAAGGGCCGCCGTCTGTGTGTGGCATGTGAGGATGGAGTGTGGAGCGAAGGTGGGAGGAAATGCTGTCGGGCAGACTGTCAGGGGTCCGTCACACCGGGTGCTGTCCTTACTGCCCTTCCAGTCAAGCATATGGTGTCACGGGTGATCATTAGGCTTAGAGTCTTCCACCGTTTTCCATGGCCAAAGCCCGGATTTGGGAGTGGGCCTTCACCTGCGTCACAGGGGACAAGGAGTCTCAGGAATGATTTCCCCCAAATTGTCCCTTCTGCCCCCTTCCCATCGCTGCTGCCGTAGTTCAGACCCCCCCCCCCCCCGTTGCCCTCGCTGCTCGTTGGGACCAATACAAGCCTGTTACCTCGTCTCTGGGCCATGCCCCTCTGGACCTCTCCAGGGAGTTGTATATCCTGTTATTTTCTGCTTACAGCTATTTCACAGGGTCTCCCTGGTCCTTTGGGACGAAGTCCTCATTGCTTGGTGTGGCTTCAGGCGGGAGCACAGACGGTGCACCTGTCACACCGTTGCACACCTTCTCAAAGCTGCCCCTCTGCCTCTTTCCCTCCCGCCCTCCACACCTCTGCTCTGCTCTCACAGGCTTCTGTCCTACAAGCCTGTTGGTGCCACCCTCTGTGTGCCTTTTTCTGTCTCTCTCTCCTGAGCGCCGGCTTCTCGATCTTCGGTGTTCTCATCGCACCTCATGTAGGCCCCTCTCAGCACAGCTGCCCCTCTGTTGCAGTTCTAATTTCGCCCGTTTTTCTCTCTGCTAATCTCAGAGCTGCCCGGGGCCCGGGGCCCGGCCTTCCAGCCCTGGGGGGCAGCAGGAGCTCAGTAAATGACTAGGGTGAGTGGACCGGGCAGGCGACACAGACTCCACGGGGTAGGAGCCACCAAAACACTGAAGGAATTGGGAGGGAGAGTTCACCAGTGGAGACTGTGTTTCTAGGAGGTACCCTGGCCTTTCTCACTACATTTCCGTCTTTCGAAAAACTTGACTGAAACGTAGAGTAACAGGACAGGGAACATGTTACAGGTGTGCCGATTGATGGGTTTTAGGCTGCACACCTGTGTGACCAGCACACAACACAGGTTAAGCAACGGGATGTGGCCCGTGCCCCGCACCAGCAAAGTCCTCTCTACCAGCAAAGTTAACAGTGGTCCTCACGCCTGATCTTACCCGTTAGCTCTATCTGACTTAATGTAAAAGGAATAATTCAGTATATGCTCTGTTGTGTTTCTTTCGCTTAACATTTTGCCGGCCAGTCATCCATGGTTGCTAGGGGCTGTAGATCGTTCATCCTCATTGCTGTATAATATTCCATTTTTGTGGATACGCCACTATTTATTATCCCTCCTGCTGTTGATGGATATCTGAGAGGGTTCAGTGTGTGGGCCATCACGAGCAGCGCTACCATGCATATTTTTCTGTGTGTCTTTCAGTGAACGTAAGTGTGTGTTCCTATTGGGCACAGACACCAAGGGGTGGAATCATTGACTGTTACTACTAATACTATGACAGTACTACTAAGAGTTTGCCCGAAGTGGTTGTATCAGTATACATTCCCCTCAGTGTGTACGACAGTTCTGGTGGTTCTGCATCCTTGTCAGCACTTGTTATTATCTTCTTTTTTATTTAGCCATTTTGTTTCTACTTGTGATTTCTCACTGTGGTTTTCACTGTTTTTCTTTTAAAAATATTCAATAGTTTTATAGCTTAAGTTCAAACATTCCTGATTATCTTAGAAATGTTTTCTGTATCTAGTTAAAGTATTTTTGAGACTCTTGAGTGGTGGAGGTGGATAAGGTGACTAAAAGTGGAAAAGTACTCTTTCGGTTGTTAATTTGTCTTGTCACATTGACATTGCTTGAAATTTTAGGTACCTTTTACTTTGAACAGGAAGGCATAAACGTAGAGAACTTCACCTAATGAAAAAAGGTGAGACTACCTGCACCATTTTAAAGAATAACTTGGCCTTCAACATTAATAGAGATATCAAACCATGTTATATGTCACTTAACATATACGATGCTATTCTTGCTACCTATATCTTTTCCCTGGTTTGTGATTAATTTCCTAATTTCTTTTTTGTTGTTGTTAAAAATGTTTTAAGCTTTTCAATCATCTTGAGCAAAGCATCTATGATACAGGGGAAACGTCCCTAGTTCTTCATCGTTAGGTCCATATTTCAAGAGTCTGCCGTTTTGTCTTTTAAATAGGAGAATACTCCTGACCCCTCTCCTGGGCAGAAAGAGGTTTCTCTGTGCAAACCGTCCTTTGGGGCCCGTGCGGGGTGGGACGGAGGCGTTGTCTTCGCGGCTACCTGCCTCTTGCAGTGCAGGACAAGCCCAGTCCATCTCTTTGCTCATCTCCTAACCCGGGGTCACTCTGGAGCAGGGGGAAGGAGGAAAGGGGTGGGGGGGGGTCGTAGGAAGGATGTGGGTTTGAGCCCTGGCTGTGTCACCACCCAAGATGTTGGGGGGAAAAGTCACTTACATATTTTGCGTTTCAGTTTCCCCAACTGTAAAATAAGAAGAGCGTGGTCGCCTTGCAGGGCTCTTAGGTGGCGGGGACGGTATATGCACATGTACGTAAAAGTCACAGTACATGCTCGTGGGTGAAATGCATCGTCGACAGGATTCTTTTAAATGAACACACTTTTATGGTTTCGAATGTTGGTGGTATTAGCGTTCCGTCCGGCGTTCCTTTGACTAGAAGCTGCTTGCGTTTCCCTCCAGGGTCGACAACTTTGGCCTGGGCCTTCTACTCCAATCCAAGCAGATAAAACGCATGATCTCCTCGTACGTGGGAGAAAACGCAGAATTTGAACGCCAGTACCTATCTGGTGAATTAGAAGTAGAGCTGACACCTCAGGTAAGAAAATTCTCTGCCTTTCTTTTATGATACTCACTTATCTTAACATATGTCATCTTCTCCCTAGAAACGTCTTTGTGCAAGACAGGTAAGGCAGAGAGAATGCTATTTTGTAGGTCACACCTGCCGATGACTGGAGTCTAACTAATATTTTCTGTTGCTATGCAACAGAAAAAGGAGATAGTTCTTATAAAAATATCTAGGCTACGGGATACATTTCAAAGTAGAATGTAAATTACATTTTAATGTAAATTGTGCTGGAAGCATGCAGAAGGGCTTGCCGAGATATTTGAGGATCACCCCCAAAGCCAATCGTGGGGACCACAGAGCAAGTCATTGGTGTGGGACCTGGTTTTGCCGAGACACACCAGGCGAGTGAAGTTCTTGAGTGTAAAACTGACAACATCAGAGTAAGTGTTGGGGTTGGGGACCCAGTCTCCAGGGAAATGTCATTACAGAGCAAGCAGCTACCAAAATTAATCTAGCAAGTTTCCACTGGCTTTCTACACCGTCTCTGTGGATAGCCTACGCCTGTCTTTCGGCGAACACAGGCTGCGTGGAAGAGTTTATAACAGAGGAGTGCAAACATTTTGAAGGTATTTGTGTAAAGCAAGGGTCTATAGGTCGCAGGCGCTGGTCGTCCTTTCTGACGTGGGTCCTGAAACCGCGCCCTCCACTCCGCTCTAGTTTTGTCAACAGAAAATGTTATCACCCCTCACTTCACCAAACTGGTGATGATGTGATGTAGCAGGATCTTATAAAAAGTTTTCAGTGATTCAATCACAGTATATGCTTGTTCAGAGAGAGCCTGCGTGGGGGGCGGTTCTTCCTCCCCGAGGCTTCAGAGTGTCCCTTACAGTCGCACACGACTGCACTGTGGCGTTGGCACCTGTGCTCTCATAGCATCATGCTGTGCTTGGTATTTATCCTGTTTTCATCTGAAGTGGTTTTTTGTTTCTTTTTTTAGTTAGCAAAAGATGTACTGTCTTAGTCTGTGCTTGTGGCATGATGATAAAATCCACAGACTGGTGGGCTAAACAATAGAAATTTGTTTCTTGTTGTTCTGGTGGGAAGGTGTCAGCTGATTTGGTTCTTGGTGGGGGGCAGTAGAGGGAGTGGGGAGAGAGAGAGAGAGAGAGAGAGAGAGAAAGAGAGAGAGAGAAAGAGAGGGGAACGTGCACGTGAGCACTCTGGGATCTCTCCTCACGAGAACCCTAACCCTATTGCATCAGGGCCCTACTATTATGACATCGTTTAACTTAGTGACTCCCACAAAGGCCTTATCTCCAATATAGTCATTAACTGGGGGTTAGGGCTTCAGTAATTTGAGGGGGACATAATTCAGTGCATAGTGTATATTTTCCTTTTCACATTATAGGTTGAGACACCTTATTCTTCAGTTTTTGGAGCTACTGAAAATGAACTTCTTACCTCTTTTGCATTCCTCCGTATTTTGTCAGAGGGCATGCACGTGGGAGAGAACTTCCTCAATATTTCTTTTTTAGTCTTTCTTTAAGCTGAGAGAGGCCAGGGCCTCGCTCCCCGTTTCAGTGGCGCATAAATAAACACTGGCTCTGGCGACTTGTTTTGCGGGCCCAGAGCCAGGAGGCCGTGGTGATGAAACGCCAGGGGTCCGGACTCCCTTCAGGGCCTGGAGGGCGGGGGCCTGGGGGCCTGTGCAGGCCCTGTCCGCAGAAATGCCCTGTGTTCAGGCGCTCGCCCGGCTGGACACGGGGAAGGAGTCACGTGATTCAGGGTGCGCGGACGTAGAGAAACTTTTTAAACTAGAGGTGGTATTAACAGTTGTCCGAGGATTGAATTTTTGTGACTGTTGTTCACTTAAAATACCCAGAAGACAAAGTAGAGTCATCTCTGTCCATCGGATGGAGTAGAAAAGCAGTCACTTAAGGCACAAGGCCCCCTGTCCCCAGAATATCCCACATGCTTGAACGACTCAGTGTTTGAAACCCCAATCATCAGCCCCTTCTCTGAGTTTTTGTATTTAAAGGCCCCAGTTAACGCCCTGAATTGTTTTCAGGTTGGGACAATGTTAGCACCTTGTCCTTGATGCCTAACCCAGTTCTTACTGCTGATGAGCCATTTAGGCAGCTGGGCCCTCATAGCAGCTTTTGGGGTAGGGAGGGTGTCGGGGAGTGTTCAGGGCCCAGGTTTATTCCCCTGTGGGCATACCGGGTAGAGAGGCAGTTGGGGGAGAGAGCCAGGAAATGAGGTTTGAGGTGACGGCCCCCCGGGACGGGGATGAAGAGGATCAATAGACGGCACAAAGACTCTTCACTCAAAGCTGTTTGTTCTCTGAAGCAAAATTCGAGGTGGTCTTGGCTCTTAATAACCAATTCACCTGTACGTTGTACTCTTTGCCTAACATGGGACTTTTTTCTTAGATAACATTGTAGATAAAATACTTACGCGAGTGATTTAGAATGAATTCTAAATATATTTGAACAGTTTATGTTATTATTCTATAATAACCACTTACTGTCACTAGTGATAAGATTCAGACCATACCTACATATAACACACAGTAAAACACAAAATTTAATTTTGTGTTTATAAATGCATATAGTTGAAGTTACATACTTCAGATTTGAAAATTCATTTAAAAATTCACAAGTAGACGGATGTCAGGAAACCAGCAGATGTGGAAGCCTACAGTGTGATTATGCGAATAAGCAGTTACCCTTCGTGGGTTCAACATAGAGAGGTTGTCGTCCTGGGAGCCCATGCTTGTTTTAACAAACCTTCTAGCACAGCATGTTAGTGAAACATACCAACCTACCCCTGTGGGCTCCGTGTAGGACAGACAGTACCGGGCTAGAGAGCAGGTGCGGCGTCCGAGTGCTTCTATGTCCACGTGAGAGATGTGTTTACTGCCCTCTCCATGGGTGTCACTTGTTCCCCTGCAGGGCACACTTGCCGAGAGGATTCGTGCTGGCGGCGCTGGAGTGCCTGCGTTCTACACCAGCACAGGCTACGGGACCCTGGTACAGGAAGGAGGGGCACCCATCAAATACAACAAGGATGGCAGCGTCGCTATTGCCAGTAAACCCAGAGAGGTAAGGATGCTGCCAGTCAGGTGACACCGGACACCGCTGTCAGTCTAGGGTTCTGGTGGCTGGTTGGGAAAATAAGTATAAAGTCCCCTTTGTGTGAGGAAAAACACCGTCGTCCATGAACGTAACCGTGTTAGGTAAAATTTCCAGCCAAAGCCGAGCCTCTGTTTGTAATTGAAATCTCACAGAGAGACCAGAATAAGCAAGTGATAAGAAACTGGAACCCATGTAAGATGTGCGAGTTAAGATTAGTTATCCAAACTAATTTGGGGGGTAGATTTTTACAAATGAAGGAGCCTTTATAATTTCTGATCATGCTTAGGTGGAAAACAGAGCAGCTATCTGATAGACATATGAAATTATTCATTCACAGAACTCTTCTGTGATTGACGGAGGAAAAAAGAAGCCAAGGAAATCATAAGTTTGTCTACAACCTCAAAAAAAGGGAGACAGTTATAATTGTCTCGTGGCATGAACGGAGGCTTGACACGATCTCCTTCCTTTTATAAACTGGACATGCTTGAGCTACCTTTGTGCTTGGTAACTTCACTCACATCTTAGAAAAGAACAGAACTCTAGATATTTGAAATAACTCAGAGTCGAGCCATCTTGTAAACTTACACAGGCTCGTACGTCTTTACTGTGGTTTTAGAATCTTCCCCTGCTCCCTGCCCACAGGGCTTAAGAAAGTGGACAAGGGTCGGGTCACAGAGATGCTCAGCTCATCTCCAGGGAGGTGGAAACTCAGACTGCAGGGGCGTCCCTTATCACCTTTCTGTTTGTAGAGGGGTTAGCTCTGCACCCCCACCCCCCAGTTCGAGGGAAGATAAGAGGTCACTGAACGTGTCCCCTGCTGTGCAGTGTTGTCCCTGAGCGGAGTCCGTCCTCCGGAACTTTGCCTTTCTGCCTGGGGTGACCTGGATAGACTCATCTTTTACTAGCATTTCTTACACTCTGTCCTGCTTCTCTCTTTATTGCCGCATTAAGTTCAAAAACTTCTTGACAAAGTAAAAGACAGGAGTCTAATTATTAAAATGAACCTTAGTAATACCGATAAAGGTGCCCAGGAAAATTGGGGCTAATATTTTGAGAGCTTGGGAGCATTAACTCACCCTGGGAAAACAGGAGAGACTAGACTGTGTCCAGACCACCTGGGCTCATTTATTCCTGCAGTCAGGTGCAGGAATCTAGTCGTTTTGTAATTTTGTCTGGATCCCCTAGGACTGTGACAAATAATTTCTTGAAGCAACTCTTGGTAGCTCTCTATTGCCTTGCTTATTGTAGGAAGTGAGTGAATTCCTTCACTCAGTGATATTCACTGAGTCCCTATTCTTCCCCAGGAACGGGTCTAAGTGTGGTGGAAAAGGGCGGTCTAGAGACCGAGCCCCCTGTAGTGGAGGAACTGATGGGGGAATGGCGGGACAAACACATATTCTGACAATGCTGTGAAGAACAATGTAGTAGGGCCAGGCAGCGGAAGTGACCAGTGGCCAGGGAGGCACTATTTCAGGTTGGGTTCAGGGAAACTTTGCCCTGAGCCGTGGAGGTGACACTTGGTAGAGACCTGAATAAAATAGAATGAGCTGGGCAAAGTTCACAGGGCTGTGCTCTAGTCGGAAGGAAGAAGGACGAAGCCCTGAGGCAGGCTGGCCCTGTGTGTGGAACAGTAGGGTGTGAGACTGGAACAGAATAAGTGAGGCGGAGAGCAGTTGGATCGGAGGTTGAAGGCAGGCGGGAGCCAGGTCACGGGGGTTTAGATTTCATGGAGTGCGGGTAGCGGCAGACAGAAAGTTGGTGGGAGTGATGGGATCCGAGTTACGTTTTGGCAAGTTGTAGCTACTGGGAAGTGAGGGTGCCCCCAACCCCCAGGGGCCAAGAGCAGCAGTGGTGAAAGAGATGGGGAGGCGGTCATAGTAATCCAGGCGGGACTGTAAGGTGGTACCAGAGGAATTTGTGAGGAGTGCTTGGAATTGGGATTTGTATTGATGGATTGGTGGTGGGTGTAACAAAAGACAGGACTCGGCGCGCTGCGCATTGACACGGGCCACGCGTGGGGCAGTCAAAGGGCTCTGGCCGAGACTCGGCCAAGAGGGCACCCAGTAGACTCCGGCTCGGGGACCGTTTAGAGCTGGGGTGGGAACTTCGGAGGCAGCAGCCTGTAGTGTTCAAGTCTGTGGGGCTAGATGAGTGGATAGCGCTGGAAAGCAGATCGAGGACACCTATTTTGCATTTTCAAAGGTAGGGAAGAGGCCTTGAAGGAGAAGAAGAGAAGAATGGAAAAGTGTCTAGTGACTGAAATGGAAACCCTGGGGGTGGGGTGGGTGGATGGGGCGGGCGGGGTCTGGTGATTGGAAAGATGGGAAATTTTAGAAAGGAGGGTGTGATCAACAGAGTGCTGAGGGCGGGCCATCGGCAACTTTAAAGATTGACTTTTCTAGAGTAGAGCATTTTTCTGGAGGGGGGAATATTTGATTGGTGTGCATTCAAGAGAGGGCTGAAAGATGAAGTTGAGACCGTGAAAGGCGTGACTCTTTCAAGTGAGTGTAATAGCTAGTTTGACAAAACCAAGCCCCTCCTTTCTTAAAATTTTAGAATAATTGCTAAAACCAAACTGCTAGTGCGTATATCTGTCCGGAAATTGGGTAGTTAGAATTTTAAAAATCTTTTTTTTTTTTAACTTTTCCTTGGGTTGTCATATATTTATTTAGAGCCATACGTAGTTTTCTAGATCTGTATGTAAAATACTCTGTATGTGAACATTACCATTGATGTTTACAGTGACGATTCTTAAATACATAAGATTCTTCAAAAAACTATTGATGTGCAGCTTATTAATATCTTTTATATAATTTGTCTACGTTCATATTAATAAGATCCTCATTCACCAGTGATTCTGTAAATTCATTAACCTTTTTTACCAGGAAGGTGGAATAGTGTCTTTGAGGAAGCCACCCTTTAAGGAAGGATTTCAGTTTTAAACCATGGTTGAAGAAATTAATGTACCCAAACTTTCTCCTGAAGCTTCTCACAAACGCACGCAGTTTGTCCACTAGGGGGTGCAGTGGGAATGGGAATGGATTTCTGCCTTTAAGTCGCTTCCGTCCTGTGTGGGGATGGATGGAGCACAGTTTTGACGTTGTTTCCAATGCCAAGGTACAGTTTTGCTTTACGCTTCGTTTTTCTGCCTCTCCCCTTCATTCATAGTAGGAGCAAAAACAGTAAACATACACAAATCAATAGCTTTCTGTTATATCAGAAGTGACAGAAGAGAAGGAATAATAGAATAAAATATAACATTCATAGTAGCTTTAGAAACCGTGACATACCTGTGACTAAACCTAAAAAAATATGTACAAAGATTTTTTGGGTGAAAACTATAAAACAATTGAGAGAGGTAAAAGAAGACTTCAAAAACATTATGCTTACGGGTGGGAAGATACAGCATGTCAGTTCTTTCTAACTTACTCTATAGATTCTAGGAATTCTAATGAAAATCTCAACAGGTGATTATAGGTTATTTAAGAGAGATGAATGGACTTTTATAACTATTGCATATATAAAAACAACACATTGGCCACTTCACGAAAATTACGTTGTTTTTTTCTGGGGTGTAGGGAAAAGGGACTGTATGTAAACTGTGCATACAGGCAATGAAATGAACACTAGCACGCAGTCTGTACCTCAGTTGCTCAGACTGACCAAGCTCTCGCTGGTCATCGAGCCTTTGCACATGCTGCTCCCTCGGTTCCCCCTTCCAGCACTGTGACAAAGTCCCAGTTGCCCCCCACTGCTCATCCTGGAGGTCTCCATTTAGATTCTTTTCTCTCTGAGAAACCTTTCCTGACGAAGCTCATGTCCCAGGTAGCTGCCTCTGTCAGAGCATGTGCCATGGTCAGACAGGAGCTGCACCAGTACCTGACAGGGTCCTCTCTGTCTCCTGCAGGTGAGAGAGTTTAAAGGTCAACAATTCATTTTGGAGGAAGCAATTACAGGAGACTTTGCCTTGGTGAAAGCCTGGAAGGCGGACCGTGCAGGAAACATAATTTTCAGGTAGTGTGACGGGTTTAAAAAATGTTAATGTGGTACACTTCAGCCCCTCGATATCTCCTAAATTATGATTTACAGAATGGATCTCTTCATATGTTTGGCATTTAAAAGTTTATTTAAAAATGGCTTAAAATCAAACATACCTACCTGTGTGTGAGTGTGTGTGAACAGTGGCTCGCTGTTACAGAGTACTCATGAGAGTCTGTTCTGATTGGTTGACATCCACTTTGCTTGTTGACTATTTCAATCTGCATACTATTGCGTTTAGTCACATACAAATTATGTTTTCCCCTGTGACTTTTAGTCATTAAGACCAGCTATAATATTGACATGCTTCAAAAACATGAAAGAAGCACATAGTTATATTTAATTTTGATATTATAATTGGGTCGACCAAAACGTTTGTTTGGTTTTTTTCCATAAAATGGCTCCAGTAGCACTTAGTTGCCTTTAACTGCATTCGAAACAATTTTGTCAGATTGTATTGTGATAGAAGTCGTATCAGTGTGCATTAAAAAGAAAACAGCAAAATTGGTGAATTTTTGTGTAGCCATCTCAATATTGAAGATGGAAGAAAATAAGTAACATTTTTGGCATATTATGCTTTATTATTTCCGGAAAGGTGAAAACGCAACTGAAACAAAAAAAGATTTGTGCAGTGTATGGAGAAGGTGCTATGATGGAGCGAACATGTCAGAAGTGGTTTGCGAAGTTTCACGCTGGCGATTTCTCACTGGAAGATGCTCCATGGTCGGGTTAGACCAGTTGGAGTTGATAGCAATCAAACTTGAGACATTATTTGTGAACAATCGACGTTATATCACACGGGAGATACCTGACATACTCAAAATACCCAAATCAATGAAGTTTTTGATGAAAATGAAAATTGTGTCTTTTATTTTACAGAAAAAAACTAAACAGACTTTTTGGCCAACCCAATGTTTACAGGCACTGTCTTAAAATGCGTAAGTTACTTTGATATTCTGGAAAGATATTGCTAATACTTATTTAGGTCAGGTCTTTTCCAGTCCTGTTGGAGTCTACTAGGAAATGCTTATAAAGGTTTTGTCTGAAAGCTGTTTGACCTCAATAATGCTGAACTTTCATTCTTATTAACTGGATAGTGGAAGGAATTAATCCACAGGCTTAACAGATTTAAAGACCTTTTGATTACCCTAAGCTTGCTTAATACCAAGTATTTAATATTTTGGATTTATAGATTATATAGTTTTTTTTTAAATTATGCCACCTTTTAATATACACATCAAGTTTTAAAAATATTCGGTATTAAAAACTTCACCTATTAAGTTACAGAAATTATTTTTTCGCACAATATTGTCATTAACTACTTTTAGTTAGCAATTTTTTACTTTTACCAAATACATTTTTTGTGCAATCACAATTCAAGTCTTAGTGACCACTCGCATGTTGTTTTTGTTCATTTCTGAAGAACTTATAATACTAATACTATATTTGATTTCTTGAATTCAAAACTGGCTTGTGGAATTACAACTAATTTTGGCAGTGACAGAAGACATTTTCATCATGTCTACTATACTTGACACTTTGGTGTAATGTTTGCGAAGTTGAGTTGCTATTTTTAAAAAAATAATGAAATTGTATAGTAGCAAAGGTAAATGAATTATTTAAAATATTTCCACCAACTTATCCTGTGCCTGGCTCTGGTATCTAAAGACCAAATCTGTTATTCCAAGCACAGACTTTATAAAGCCTCTGGTTCAAATAAACATGGAGCTTTAATGTGAAATGAGTGTGTTTATCACCAATGACCAAGTAACTTATAGTCTGAAAACGCTGACTCGGCGTTCATCTAAACAGAAGGTTCATCTAGGATGACCTTCACGTTTAGTGGGACAACTGGCCCAGAGGTATGTCCAGGCCATAGTTAGTGGGGAGAACCCTCCCCACTCTGCCTCTGGCCACTCCCCTGGGAGCTCTTCATGCCGGACCTCAGGTGGAATCCAGCGGACGGACGTGTGAAAGCTCACAAGGGCTCCTTTCTTGGACACAGTGGTCTTCGCACCTGTCCTCAAATCCAAGCGAAATAAACATCGGCGGCCTAAAAGCACTAGAAACATATTTCCCTTTACCAAAGAAATTTTGCTATCAATTTATACTCTCAGAAACAAAAATGTATTTAAATTTTTATGGTTAGAGGAAGTACATTCATTTAGGAACTTGGGAATGCAAAAGCATCAGCAAAATTGACACCTTCTTGAAATTTTTATACCTCAGGGTCTGATGTGGGTGTTATACTTTCAAAATGTCATTAGAAATTGTTTCTCCAGAGTGATCTTTATAGATGACTCACAAATCACCAGTGAATGTTTCATTAAATTTCAGCAGCAGGCTTCTCTTTAACAGGGAATATAATTGCTATACCGTCTCACATGAAATGCTACTTTTCCTTAATATTTTAATAGGAGAAAGTTTAGTGAAACATTTAACTATAGAAACAAAATGGCATCCCAGTTAAAAGATTAAAAAATTAATTTTAAATACCTTTATTAGCATCATTCTTGTTTTTCTGTGTAAAATCTATATATTGAACATAAAAAATAGTCCCTCTTTTCCTCATCCCCATAAAAACTATATAATTGAATGAAGTATTATATTGCTTTTATTTATAAAATAATTATAAAACTTTGAAGATAAACTAATTGAAAAGATAAAAATGTTAAAAAAAGAAAAAAAACTTTATTACCAAAAAATATGGTATACTCTCTTGAAAAGATTCACAGATTCTTAGTCTATAGAAATTCTTTTAGTTTATACGTAAAGCTGAAGGAAATGCTTCTGATTTTTGGTCTTACTCTCCCCCCTCCCCCCAATGTAGGAAAAGTGCACGGAATTTCAACTTGCCCATGTGCAAAGCTGCAGAAACCACAGTGGTAGAGGTAAGAATAGAGGTTATCTCTGATTTTCTGCTGTTAATTTTTGACTTGATGTTGCATATTATTAATTCAAGAAAATGTATAGCGGTTCATTTATTCTTTGGAGGACAAGCCACGGCAGCTTTTCCATTTTGGGAATGGAAGGGTTTGATTTAAATGTATAGTAGTTGAAATTTTGCTGTGGTAGTAGCCTTTGGGTTGCCAGAGTCTTGCTTTGGGAAGCAAGCCATGATGGGATTTGCATAAACAGATCTTCCCAGGTGAAATCCCAAGATGAATGTTTGCGTACAGATTCCCCAAGAAAGCAGTTATTTGTGTCAGGAGATGGGCATTCTTACTATATTAGATACTGGGAAGTCCCAGGATCTTTAAGGAAGAATGAGAATAGTACGTATAACTGTATGATTGATTTGATTCAGAGCATTTGAATTAAGGCACTAACTAGTTCTTCTTTGGGCATCTCAGAATTTGGGAGAGACTTGGAGAATTCTAGAGCTTTCCTGGGCTTAAAGCTCCGTGGCAGAAAAAGGTGCTTATATTAAAACCCTACCATTTTGGTTATATACATTTGAACCCCAAAGAAGACTTCAAAATGATTCTTTTTTTTTTTTAAGTTATAAGAGAAAGTTTATTTAGAAAGTTATAGAGGAGGCAGAAGTGAACCAGCTGGGCTGTGTAAGCTCAGGAAACAAATTACGGAGGCAGACGAAGGGCCCTTGGAGCTGAGGAGAGAGAGGCAGAGGTAACTTGGTGGCGGGGGAGGGAAAGGCGCTAGAGCGCACTCAAAATGACTCTTAATTCGAGGCTCTGAGGGTCGTCTTGGAAATAAATTTTCATGGTAGTTTGAGATAGTTTTCCCTTAGGAAGGATTTGTAGGAACCCATCTTGAGATCTGGAAATGATAATGTATGTTCCTGAGTTTTCCCATGATGGTGGCGGGGTCGTATGTGACATCCTTTGATTCCACCATACAGAGGCCAAGGTGGTATTTCATGGAGGCAGTGCAGTGGTGTTTCTGAAACAATCTCACGTTGCTGCTCTATTCCTCTCTTAGAAAATGAAGTCTATTATCTTTAAAGTGCTAGGGGATGGGGTACTTTCAACCCAGGCGTGGTGGTTTCTTTTGCAACAGCTTGAGTATAATTTCTTCATTTAAAATGGATAACGTGGTTTATTCTCTCCATGTAATCTGTTAAAAAAAAAAAATTATTGGATCATTTTAATGACCTGTTCGTGGCACGCATCTGTAACGTTGCTGAAGAAAGGTCTGTAACACAGCTTAAAATAATTGATAGTTTAACACTCCATTGATTTTACGTTCTTTTGTAAAACTACTAGAATTCAATATTTATTCTCTGAGTACCAAGGGACATTATGTATTATGCTGGGTAAAGTTCGTTCTTTTTTTTTTTTTTTCCCTTTTATAATCTGGTTCTTTTCAGCTAATCTTATTTCTTCTAAGAGCAGAAAATGACCCTTAAGTATCTGAGACTCACTGAAGATGTTAGCAAGAGAGGTTCTCTTTTGGTGACGGGAACGGGGAGTCACACCCTTTAGCTGAGCCTGCAGATGGGGCTACGGCTTGCCCTGCACTCGACCTCTGACCTCTGCCAGTGCTGTTTCATGTCCGGGCCCGACATCTGATTCAGCGCTACCTACTGCAGCCACTCCCAGCTGACTAGATCTACCCTGCCCAGATAGTAGCCGCTGGCCACATGTGACTTTCAAACTTTAAATTAATGAAGGATAAACAAAGTAAAAATAGATGCGGTTCCTGTTCAGGAGCCACACGGGGCCCCTGACTGCTGTGTCGATTGGCACAGGTGGAGAAGGCGTTGCCGGCCGAGCTTCATTAGAAGGACCCGGGTGGAATCCGACTGGTCCTTCTAGTTTAGGAACATAAGCCAAGCGGCTCCCTGGGCAAGGGATTATTATTAGCCTAGCCCCCTGTGTAGTCAGAGTAGAAGAGGTCCACGTGCCCGTAGGTTGAACTGTTAAGAACTGTGCGCTCGAAAATAGGAACTAATTGGGAATTGGAGAGAATGAGTGGATTGGGTGTTTTCTGATATGAAAAGGCTACTTTGACTTCGGGACTTGGGATTATTTTGAGCGCAGTGACCGCCCTGGACCTCCCGACCCTGCTCTGTGCTATGCGTTGTGCAGCCCGTCACCGGCACTGGCCTCCGGGATGCTGTAGAGCCCTTTCCTCCAGCCCTGTCCTGCCCTGGGTGACAGTGGTCCCGGTGCGATGGCCGTTATGAAGCGTAGAGCAGAGAGTGGAAGAAGAGTCTTCAGAGATCTTAAATTGTGTACATACTCTTCTGCCTGGTAAATATTACCAATAATAACAGCTACCTTATAAGCAAGTATTTACGATACAGCGATCTGGCACAAATAACGCCCCTTCTTTTATTACAGACTCCTAAGCATGTAATTCTGTGACATAACCATATCACATTCAGGCACATCCTATGACGCTTTAGGTGAAACATTCTAATTAAAACTATAAATTATGACACCCATATTTTTATCCCGCTGACCACACTCACGTGGGCCTCACGTCTACCGGGCCATGTGAATTAGTCGCTGTCACATTTCTTGTGTACGTTATCATTGTCTCAATCCTCGCGACAGTCCTGTGAGGCGGGAACCATTATTCTCCTCGTTTTCCAGATGAGGACTTTAAAACGCAGAAAAGTGAAGTCACCCACCTGAGACCACCCACCTAGAGGGAGCTCTGCTAGATCCGTAGAAAGACTGATCCCAGTGTGTCTATTTTTCCCCATTACTTTCCGAAGTGCTCTCAAATCATCATAAATGGATGATGTTTCAGACTTCTGAAAGCTCTCGAACATCCGGAGGTCGTCCATTCAGTGCTAACTATTAGACTCGAGCAGATAGGGAGTTTTTTGACCGATATATCCCTCCATCCTTGGCTCTCATTGCTAGTTATTCCTGTTATGGTCTTTTTTCCCCCTGGTGCCCCCGACTTTGGAGATGGCTTTCAGAAAAGCACCGTCCTGTGGTCAGTAGCCCTGGGGGACCATTCAGTCTTTCTCTGGACTCTGTTTATTCTGTTGTGCAGCCTCTTTGAACTTTGCAGTTTTTCATAAGTTTCCCGAAATATGGTGAGTGGCTATCAGTTCTCGCACTGCAGCATCGGAAGCAGCGGGAGCTGTAGCAGCGAGTACACCCTGCACTCAGACAAGGGCTGTTTTCCAGTTCTGTCTCCTTTCTCTTAATAGATGAGGACACAGAGCCCTTCCCAGGATGGAGTCTGGGTTAGCACCTGTCTCCTGAAGCCACTTGTCACTGTACAAGGGAGTCTTCCCAGCCTTTCTCCCTGCTCACTGCCTGTCACTTGAGGTTTAAGGAGGTTAGAACTATAAATATCTAAAACATTATTGATGATGCCCTCGGACAACTTAAAATTTTTCAGACTTAGAAGTTGGGTGGCAAAGGAACATACAGGCTGTCTCTTGCTTTTTTTATGTTAAGAGGGAAACCAATAATTTTATATCGAATTAAAGAAAATATCAAATATGCCCAGGACATAAATTACTTCTAGTTTCTGTAAAAGGGGACCATTACTCCTTTTTGGAGAAGCTTTCCCTTTCGGATGTGTGTGAGACAGACTCACGAGTTGTGTAAAAGCGAAGGGGTGGTCCGTCTTGTCCGTCTTCCCCTTTAGCAAAACCAGTGTGAATGTTCGTGCTTTTAAAAACCTGCAGCCATACCTGCGTCACGACAAAGCTGTGACACAGTGAATGCTTCCTGTGTCCTCCTCCCCACCTCAAGGAGCCCGGTAGTCACTCGGGAAGAACGAGTACAAGTGGCTGCACGTCCCGGCACACGCACCAGCAAGATGTTTCTCTTTTTAGAGCAGACAGTGTTAAATCTGGACCTCCCGCTGTTTGAGTGGGTGAAGTCTTTCCTGGTAAACTTCACACGTTTAAGTACAAAAGCGGCCAGGGAGCGGCTCTCGGCGAGCCTTGTTCTGGGTGCCTAACCAGAAGCAGCTGGACTGGCCAGTCTTTGCAGGGGAATTCGTTTGGCTCCTGGAAGGGCTTGTTAACGAACCCTCCACCTCCTGTGAACCCTGCTGGTCTCCGGGTGCATATTCCACCGTACTGGTTTTCTCTGAGAGGTGATCTGTTTTTCTCTGTATTTTTTAAAAAGCAACTTATAATAAAAGACCTCCAGGGAGGGATGGGGGTGCTTCACGCCGAAGACTGTTGACGCTTTGTCCCTTGCAAGCGGCCCGTCGTGCCTTCAGTGTCAGGAAAGGCTGTGTGACCCAGCCGCCCGAGCCGCCCGAGGCTGCCGGCCACCCAAGGCTGCCGGCCACCGAGAGAACCCAGTTGATTCCTCAGGCTGGAGCCTCGGCTGCTGTAAGGAGGCAGCAAGGTTTACCCGTGGCCTTTTTCAGCTGTTTAGCTAATTTCAGCTTTTGGTTAAAATTCATTATCACAACTTCAAGAAAGTTATTTTATTTAGACGATGGCATGTGTATATATTTGCCTGTGGAAGAGTTATTTCTCTCATAGTAATATACATATGCGAGATACTTGATGCACGCGACTACTGTACTTGTGTAGTCTTTGTGAGTTCTGAAACATCATAATAAATCGAATACGGTTAGGTAGCGTAAGAATCGGAGGATTGTTCCTACCTGTCTTCAGATGCCTGCCTCCCCTGCAGAGGTAACCACTCTCTCTGTGGTCCTCAGCTCCTTGCTTTAAAAAAAAAATCTAAATCATCAGGAACGGACATATGGAAAATTATTTTCCACATTGATAGCTTAAGATTTTTTTTTGTTACGAGAGCCAAGCTTTGGAAACTGTTGACGCCTGTGTTCTGTTCGAGTGCCTGTCGTGTGTCACCTTGCCTTCGATGAGTAACTAGTGGACAGGACGGGGGGACACTTGCCATCCTGCAGAGTAGAGCAGAGACATGTTGTTCCTGATTGGTGGGTGGTGATGACAGGCAGAGACTGCAGGGCAAATGAAACTAAAGATTTTTCTTGTTAATGTTTGTTATGAAGAATGGTGAGCATACACTGTAGTGAACAGGGGCGTGGTGAACCCTTCTGAGCTCATCACCCACCTCCAGTGTCTGTCGGTCCACGGTCCTTCCTGACCAGCTGCAGCCCCGTCTCACGCTTCCCCTCCTCTATTATTTTTGAACAAGCACCCGATGTTGTCATTCTGTTTGGAGGAAGGACCAGAAATTCTAGTATGTCTGGCAGTGTTCTAGGTTCTGGAGATCCAGTAGCGAACCAAACAGAAAACCCTGCCCTCATGGAGGTTACATTCTGACGGTTGAGGCAGCCATTACATACAGTGAATATGTAAAACATACAGTGTATTAGGGATTCATAAGTGTTGCGGAAAAAACAAAGCAGGAAAGGGGGCATACAATGTCAGGAGAAGACCCTGAAATTTTAGGTAGGGTGGTCAGTACCAGGCCTCCCTGAGATGACTTGAGTAAAGACCCCCGCTGCTCCGCAGCATTTGCTGTGTAGGCCCTGACAACAGCTGTCTGGGCAGCAGCAGGACGGGATGGGACGGAGCAGTGGGCGCGAAGACCCGAGGCGGGAGCCTTCCTGGTGGGTTTGAGGAATGGGACCGACATCCCTTCCTTTCTTCAGTGCAAGGTGGTGGGCCGTGGATTCTTACATGAGGGTAATTTTCTTGAGAGTAATGGTAATATCGTCTCCCGAGGCTATGCGACATATAATTTATATTTTTAGTTCATTTTGCAGTAGTTCCCAAGAGAGAATTAGGCCTACATCTGACTTGAAAACTCGGGGTGAGTGAAGACATGATTTGGAGATTGGAACCTCCTGGCTTTGTGACTGTCTGGCACTGTTTGGAGAACTTTGCGTTGGCAACTCTTCATGAATTATTTTAGCAGAAGTGATCCAAGGGGTTGTTGTTTGTCATTACAATAAAAGATGGGAAACACTGGATTTTAACCACACGGTTTAATCACTGCAGTGGATCCTCTGAACATTTAATTTCCACCAGACAGGCCAATCAGTGTTCCAGTGTCGTAGAGATTTGGGGTGTCTTCCCTCCTGCGTTAGAGAACATGAAAATGCTTAAAGGGTAAACATAATTCCTCTCCTCTCCAATTTCTTTCACTCCTAATCTTTAGAATGCCAATGCCTTATGATACTACAGTTTCAAAAGCAGTGAAACTCGTAATTTTTCCAAGAGACACTAAAAGGGAAAAAAATGAAAGCTACCCACTTAAAACAAATACTTCTAACCATGTTGCGAAACTTGATTAGACAGAGTCAGCTTCAAGCGCACACACACCCATACGTAAGCTGCTACTCAGCTCGTGCCCGTGTGGTATTTACTCACACACAGGACTCTGATGGATGTGTGGAGGCCTTATATTTATGAGAACATAGCTGAAATGTCAGGTTCGACATTCACAGGGTAACGCATGATATGCCGAATGCCCTTCACAGCACTGGACTGTTTACCTGGTGAAGCTCACGACTTCAGTTAGAGGAACGAGGACAACCACCGAGACACTGTTTACCCCAGTTCTCTTTACTTCATGCACGTGGGCTTGTTGAGCTGAATAGTCAGCAGTTGTATTTGTTGCTTAAAGGGTAGAAGAGCTCTTGGGTACAATATAAAAAGAGGGCATAACTTCGTCCCCCGTCCCCCCCCACCCCGTGAACTTGGGGAACCCTTCCTCGGAAGGCATAATATAGTCCCCTTCTCAGGGTTACCTTTTGGGATGGGTGTGCTGAGCAATGGGTATCATTATGTTGACTGATTTTTAAATGTTAAATTATGCAGTATCTTTAATTTACATCTCTTTCTTTCATAGTTTTCTACATAGAAATTTTCTTCATGCTTTTGGATTTCATTTTTTAAATTAATTACTAAATCACTCTGAAAGAGCTATCTGTACCTTCTTCTGCTACAGATGTAGCCAGTTAGAGAATACTTTGACAGATAAGATGATAATAACCTTAAACAACAAACTAAATGAAGTGATTGATCCTGTTTGTTTCAAAGTATCGAAGTATTCAAAGTCAATTTATTTCCTTGAATTTCCATCAAATGCAACATTGGTTTAAAAATAGTATTTGAATGGTAACGAAGATATATTTAATGAAGGCACATTGTAGTTGAATGTTTGGCAAAATCACTGTATCAGTCACAATATTCCTATTGTGTTGATATTTGCTGTTTCTACAGAAGAAGCAGTAAATATGAAAACATGGACTTGGTGAATGTCTAGTGTTAATCTTACTGCATTTTCTGTGTACTCTTGTAGATTACTAAATAGAAACCTAATGATCATTTACATCCAGAATAATAGCGGAATAGAAGTATGATTTATTGATGATAAAAATATATTAAGTCAAGCACTAATCCTGACATTTTCTTTCTTGTTGCTTGGTAACAATGTAGCAACTGCTTGAGAGAGTGACATTATCTCAGGTACAATGGACTTTGTTGTACCGTGGAGCAGAAATACCTGTTACAGCAAGTCCTTTGTTTGCTGCTATCCTTACAGAATCTCGGTGCTGTTTTTTACTGCTAGTACAGAGATCCAAAAAGAAAGTCATTTTAATGATATACATCCCCCTTTCTTGATAGATTGAATTTGACTCTTACTGTTTGTGGCTTTTTGGCTTTGTATCTATTTATAATTGTTGAGGCTTCTCCAACTGGTGTTACATTAACCTTCGTTGTATTACTCTAAACTTCATTATAAATACGACATTATAAGTAGTGCTTCATTAGTTCTTAGTGAACATCTTTTATTCTTGACCGCGCAGGGTTCGCGGGGGAGAGAAAGTGTCTGGGCAGAATTTTTTGCCTCATGAGAAATAGTTAGGGGGCCTGGCCTCCAGCCTCCTCCGCTCCAGGCGCGCCTAGCGTTAGTGCCCGTTTCAGGAAATGGAAGCCTATTGAACCAGCGCGACCTATTTAATTAATTAAGTTTTAATCCTCACCTGAGGATGTGTTTATTGATTTGAGAGGGAGAGAGAGAAGCATCGATGTGAGAGAGAAATGTGGATCACGTAACTGGGGGACCGATCTTCCAGTGCACAGGACGATGATGTGAAGTGAGCCACCCGGCGAGGGCCAGTGTGATTTATTTGAAATCAAAGGCTGATTTCATATTGTATTTAACTGCATATGTTCTTTATGTACTATTAGTTCACAGTTATTATTTACAGAAACATTGGTAAACTACAGTCCATGACTGCCTTCTGTACTGCTAAAGAGCTAAGACTGTTTCTCTATTTTAAAGGTTGTTGGGGAAAAAAAAAAGTATTATGACAAAGATAGCATGTAGCCAAGAGTGTGTAAAATGTCCCCTGGCCCTTTACAGAAAAATGTGCAGATCCTTGATTTACAGCTCTATTTCCATTTTTGTAGTCTGAATATATTAAATGTCAACTCAGCGTTATTTCTTAAAGAACCAATGAACTTAAGTAGAACTAAAACAAGTCATTTGAAGGGAACCAGTGAAAATGAAATGGAATAATATGAATTTGTGTAAAAGTAGTGAAATGACTATGCCATTTGGTAGGCCTCTTTTGGGGGGCACCCTTGAAGAAAGGAAGGTTATAAGCAGCAAGTTCTTTACGCATGCACAGTTGGTACAACTTCTTTAAAATCTCAGCCACTGTGTCAGTAAGTCCGACTTCAATGTCATTGCCTATCGAGGGACTCATTTCATCAGGAGCACGTTGCTTTTCTTGCCTGTCGGACTGATCTCATACTTGAGAGCCAGGCTTCTGTGGACACAGATGCACAGCAGGTAGATGCCGGTACCTGGGATGACGGCATGAGGACTTCTCCAGCCCACCAGTGTCTGGCACGTGGTGGCAGCTCCTGCTGGCTGGCACAGCTTCCAGAAGCCATGGAGTGGTCCAGGATTGGAGTCGACCTGTGCCCCACGGCTCGGAAGGGCCTGACAGCCCTGGGTTTTCATTTCCCCTGGAACCGTACCCTCCGCATTCTGGAAAGAGGGAGGAAGAAGAGGCGTAGGGAGACTGGGCCCAGTGAGGCTGATTTCTCAGCCCTCCAGACTGTGGCTTTTAGCTTCCTGTTTTCTTTTTAGTCAGAAATGCATTTGTAAGATTTACTTGGTTATTTCTTACCTATGGGCAAGGTGAAGCCTGAGATCAGGGAGCGAACCGAGGTTGTGCTTTCTTGTCCAGCTTCAATCCTCTTATGCTTAAGGGCTTGAACCAGCCAAAGGGGACGAGAGACCAAAGTGGATTATTTTAGCTGGAATCTTTTAACTCCTCTTATAAACAAAGGCTCAGGAGACGTCGTACTTGAACACCATTTCTGCGGTACCATGCATTTTATGTTACTTTGTTTGTATAATGTTTCTGAAAACTTGTGTTTTGAATTATGTTGTCTCATTTGAATCCTCATAATCATGAGGTGAGATACGAGGGGGAGTGGTTTTATCACAATATGACAAATGAGAAAGCTGAGAGCCGGGTACGTTTCTGGGAGTAGATCACTAGGAAGCTGAGTGGCTTAATGACAGAGATACCCGGAAGACTAGGGTTAGGCCCTGACCCCACCTGCCACCACCATGCTATGACAACACCAGGGCTTTTTTTCTGTGAAGCTTTACCAGGAGGAAGAATTGTAAAACTCTGAACATGTATGTAGGTGGGTACTGTGTGGACTTTTGTAGAAACTTAGGCTTTTTTAAGTGCAAATGAAGGGGCATGGTTTTAGGGGAGGTGTTCTGTGTGGAATGGGTTTTGTGGATCATGAGGGTGGAGGAGTGGCCAGCGTGCAGGTGGGGAAGGGGGGTGGAATGCAGGTGTGCAGCGGTTCGGAAGAGGAATCTATCAGACTTGCCGATGCCTTGGCTGTGGAAGTGGGAGTGGACGAAACGCAGAGTAAAACGAGTCCCGGGCCTGATTGGAACCGTGACGTCTCACTCACTGGGACGAGGAGACCCGGGAGGGATAGCGTTTGTTGGAGGAGGGGAAGCAGCAGCTCTTGGGCACACAGGTGGTGATGTTGGAGGCCCAGGTGGACATGTTTGCGCAGTGCTGGGAGGAGAGGTCTGGAAGGGAGTCACAGAATTGGGAATAATCCACGGACAACTGATAAGTTAGAGTCATGGAATGGAAACGACTGCTTAGGGAAAGAAGTCGTTTGTTGTTTTTGTGTTTGTTTGTAAACAGAGTCTGAGGTTAATAATCACATCGTTGCGTCTCACTGGCATTGTGACCTTGGACAGATTACTTTACAGCAGACCCCCAGCTTCCTGCTTGTTCTCACCGACCCCGTAATGATGCCTATAGAAGGGGGTGATGGGAGGCAGCTGGCAAGGCGCGCCCTCCCCACCCTGCCCGGGTCTTCCAAAGTTCCCGAGATCCAGAAGAAAGACAATCTCGTGACACCTTCACTTTCTGAAATCTTAGTGCAGCGTGTAAAAACTAGCCTAGATTATGTTTAACTATAGTGTTAGCTTCATCAGTAAATTACCGCATATGGAAAGCCCGTCGACATCCACCTAAATATATTGAACCCTTACATTATGCAAAAACTATGATGACTTTTAAGAGGAGCATTATAGACATCTTGAAGAAAGAAAGGTTCTTAAAAACCTGTCATGTTATTAGCTGGAGTTGCATGGAGTTGTTTCCTCTTGTATGCATTTTCTTATATGCGTACCTATGGTAAAGCTTAATTTATAAAGTAGGCATGGTAAGAGATGAAAAACAATAAGTAAGCTAATGAAATAGAACAGTTATAATATGCTTAATAAAAGCTGTGTGACTGTGGCATTATTAAGTAACATAAGGGTGACTTGAGCACCAGTCCTGTGATGCTGGGGCAGTCAATCCGATCACCAAGCTGGCAGCTAAATGACTAATAATCAGGGAGCACCTACAGTGTAGAGACACGACCGTCCTGGGCAGGATGGAGCCGGATGGTGTGCGATTTCATCACACCTCTCAGGTTGGCCCGCAGTTTGAAAGTTATCAGTTGTTTATTTCTGGAATTTTCCGTTTAATATTTTCAGACCACAGTTCAATGCAGGTAACTGAAATCATGGAAAGGGAAACTGCACATAAGGGGGGCCTACTGTACCCTCAAAAGTTGATGGCCTCTCTCTGCCATCATATTTTAAATGGACCGTTACTCAGCTACTTACCTTTTTTTATTTTTCCCAAAGTTTGTCCTCCTATTAAACCTATTCCTGCTGAATATCCATCTTGACCTCTTTTTAATGAAAGTAAAATTTGTTGTTTGCTTGGGAACGAGAGAAGCAACATGAATAAAGGGCCTTAGATATACACTGATGACTGCTGTTTAGCCATGGTCACACCATGGTTACTTTTGGACTAAAGGGTCCCCCAAAATGGATTTTTTTTCATGTTTCCTCAAGATGAAGCACACGGTTCCATATAAATATGATTAGTCTGCAGGTGTTTTGACTGAAAAGATTTACCTTATCGAATTTTCAGACTCATGAAAAAGTATGATTCTGTTTGTTTTTAGATGAAATACTTTAAAACAGTTGGCTCATTTTGGAAAAACAGTGAAAGATTAGAAACCAAGAGTGACCGAACTGTTAAAAAGTAGTAGTTTTTTACTCTGCGGTTCATTCCATGAAGAAACCAAGGCCGCTCTTGTCCAAGGTCACCTCTCCGATTTGGCTTCTGAAATTTAACATTAGTGCCTAGTATTTCTGTCATTGAATGACTAAGTCCACATTCAATTACTTTGAAGAGAATTTTAAATCCAAATCCCACAGGAGGGAAACAGAAATGTGAAGAAATTTCGTTCCTTTTTTTGTGCTTCCTGTGAAAAGGACATGGGTCATTCATTTAAAGAAGCTATTTTAGTTTCCTTAAGGATTGGCGAAGAGGATACAAGTTTTGCCTTGTATTGTGAAAAATTTCTTTTCAGTTCAGAGTTTCATTTTAAAGTTTAGAAAAGCTTTGCTGGCACAGACAAAACCCAGGGAAGAGAAGTTCATCATGACCAAACTCAGATGAATACAGGCTGACTACAAAACAGCTACAGGACTGCCCTGGCCGGGTGGCTCAGTCGGTTGGAGCGTCATCCCATGCATCAAAGGGTTGCAGATTTGATCCCTGGTCAGGGCACATACCTAGGTTATGGGTTCAGTCCCCATTTGGGGTGCGTTTGGGAGCCAACCAATCGATATTTCTCTCTCAAATTGATGTTTTTCTCTTTCTGTCTCTCTTTCCATCCCTCTTTCTTCCTCTCTCTCTAAGATTAAAAAAAAAAAGGCACAGGGTTGAAGCTGTTAAGTTTGAAAGTTTTTGTATAATTGAAATTTCTCTCAGTTTGAGGGATTTGCAGAGATCATTCATTTTGAGAATCGTGTAAAGAGAAGTATGCTAGCTGCTGTTTTACTTATAGATTTTTTCTTGATGCTTTTGGCAATATGTTTGTACCGAAGTTTTCATTTATTTTTCCTTTGTGTTGGTTCATATTTTTAATCCAAAGCATTTTCTGTGTGGATTGAGGAGGACGGGGTTTTATAAGGAGACAGGAAAACATTTCTTGACCTTAGTCCCTGGGAAACGGGCCGTGAAATGCCCCAAGAGTAGCGGCTGCAGCTAAAGGGCAGGCCGCCCGGAGTGCGGCCGATGCCACAGCAGGGATCTCGGCAACGGCAACGGGGTGCGAGCGCCACAGCCGGTGCTACTGAGAACAGCGACAGGAGCGGCAACAGGAGTGACAAGCACTATTTATACTATGCACTTGTGTACAAAGCGTTTTAAGTCACCAGTTATAATGACCCAGTGAGGCAGGTTTTATTACCTTCGCAGAGGGAGGGATCAAGAACAAGGAAGAGCTTTGCATTAAAGAAGCCAGCAAGGGGGAAGTTAAGATCTAAACACATTTCTTTCTGCTTCCGAAGCCCAAGCGTTTAAGCACAGGTGAATAGTGGTGGGGACCTGTTGCTTTACACTCTTTAGGATCAACATTTGTAACATAATCTGCTATCTCTTTACTGGCAGGGTCATAGACATTTAGCTGATTTAATGTTTTAGACAACTGAGTGTAGCTCTGGGGCAATGTTAATGCCTCTGTAAACACAAAATTAAAAAATCATTTAGTAACGTTAACCTCTTAAAACATAAAATAATCTCCTAAAAGCTATAAAAAGAGAGACTTCCTGCATAGAACCAAGGGCCTTGAGGAAAAAAATGGAATTGAATGCCTCGACCTTGATTTAATTTTTATTCGTATATATGTTAGTTTTTATAAAATTAAGACCATATTGTATATATTTCTTATTACATAGAATATTAAGGATGTTTTTACAGGTCACTCAATATTCCCCTCGAAAGAACATTTTGGTAGGTGTTCTCAAATTTATATTGACAACTCTCTATTATTGGGCTTTAATGTTGTTTTTCATCTTTTACTATTATTAATAATGCGTTAGTGAGAATCCTTATTTCTGTGCATGTCTGTTTTCTTTGGCAAAACTTCTAGAAGTGGATTTTTGGGTGTGCACATCAACATTTTACAAACTTTCAATAAATATTGCTGAATTGTTCTCTAGGAAGATAATTTCAATTATAATCCTGTAGTAATATCATTTGGAACTACTCTCAACAAGATGGATGTTATACTTACTTTTTTTTGATAGTTTGCTAGGTAAATTTTAAAAAATATGTTTATTAGTTTTAGAGAGAGAGGAAGGGGAGAGAAAGAGAGAGAGAGAGAAATGTTGACGTGAGAGAGAAACATTGATGGCTTGCCTCCCATGTGTACCCTGATAGAGGTTGAACATGCAACCTAGGTGTGTACTCTGACCGGGAATTGAACCCTCAACCTTTTGGTGTACAGTCTGACGCTCCGACCAACTGAGCCCCACCAGCCAGGACATGTCCTATGGTTTTAGTCTGCATTTCTTCGATGACCAGGGAAGTTCAATATTTATTGGCTCTTTGTATTTCTTTTGCAATTTTATATGTTTGTATTACCTTAGTTATTACCAGTATTTCATCCCGAGGTGTTCTTGACACTCCCCCCACTTAGCTGAGGAGCAGTGTGAGAGGGAAGAGGAGGATGGTGGGCACGGATGCTCTGGAGCCAGGCTCTCTGGGTTCCAACCCAGCTTCCTGGGGCGTTCTCCTCCCCGGGCATGAACTCGATTGGCTGCAGCTAGCTGACTAGAAAAGGAAGAGCATCTTGAACCTGCAGCAGTAGCCCAGCCGTAGAAGTAAAGATGGATCAGGCCGTCAGAGAGAAGGTAACTGTGACAGGCAGCTCTCCCCGCAGAGCCCGTTCCTAAAATAAGGTGTGAGTCAAGTGCTCGGGTGATTCACTGTTTTGAGGCAGCTCTCTAAAACTTATGGTCACGATTTCCCACAAAATCATCTCACTGCAAACAGGGACAGAGGTTCTATTGAAAAAGAAGGGGGAGGAAAGGGCCAGAGGGCATTTCTAACATAAAACAATGGTTTTGGATTCTTTACCTATGAAAGTCTGTCCTGAAAGGTTATTGAATAATAAGGTACAGTGTGACTGATGTAAACTGAGGGGCTGCTCTCTTAACAAAGTTGTCTGGTTGCAAAAAAGAAAAAAATTGCATTTACTAATTTTGCTTTCTCCTTCAGTTTAACTGCCAACTTTTAACCTACTTATTGATTTATTCCATGTTGGCGTTAAGAATTGAGCTTGTGGTTTTAAAGTCACTTCTATTAAAATAATAGTGGCTTTCCTCACTCCTTTTCAGAGACCTTGTCAAAAAGTGTTTTTTTTTTCCACCTCAAATATAGATCTAGTCTACAAATACTGAAGCGGTAATTAGGGCTTATGTAAGATTGTTTTATTTTAAAAATTGCCTGCAGTTTTTTTTTTTTTTTCAGGAGGTACTCTCTAAATCTTTCTGGTTCAAGACTAATACTAAAAAAACCAAGGCATTTTCAAGTCATGGGTTTACATACGTGATTTCAGGAAGAAATGCATGAGGAGAAAAATGATAAACATTACTCGTTGACCCCTTTGTGTTACTGGTTTTATTTCTTATACACACATTTCTGAGGTTTGATCCATAGCATACGGCAGCCTCTGAAAATTAGAACGTATTCGGATTTTTCAGTGGCTTTTGACTAGGCCCCTAGAAAATCCAAGTGTACAAATAAAATTTAATAAAAGTGGGAAGCTTTAATTGCCGAGGTGTTCAAAATTTGCTTTCTGGAGAGAAGCCACGGTAATGAAAAGAAACTGCTCTAGCAGCGTCGGTGAAGGTGAACTCACTTGGGAGTTTTTTGAAGAATGGAGGAAACTGCATTTCTTTTCTCTTCAGGGTAGCTGTTGCTATTTCTGATCGCTTTTCCAAAATTAGGCCCCTCATTCTGTAAGATAAAAATTTCGAACTTCTTCTGCCACCCCTGTTCCTGCACCCCCTAAATCCTGTCACGGCTTCCATCTCTTCACGTTCCCCCGTAGATCCCATCCTTGCCTGAATCCAGGCCTTTGCACTTGCGGTCCCTGCTGCCCGGAACACCCTCCCACCCTTCTTTTCTTGGCTCATGTTTGCTCCTCAGTGCCGCTTTCCCGCTGTAGCATTTATTACCACGTTATAAGAGGGGGGACCCAAACCCCCCCCCCCCGGAATTTACTTATAAAAAAAGGTGTGTTTGTTCTTACATGTTTAAACTTCAGTCACCTTCAAAGTACTCTTCATTTGACACAGTACACCTCTTGAAATTTTTCTGCTGCTCAAAACAGTTTTTGAACGTGTTGATTTGGATGCCTTTTAGAGCCTCTGCCGTTCTTTGTTCCGCCTCTTCCACGTCGGCAAGTGTTTCCCTTTGAGGACTTTTTTTCATCCGTGGAAACAAAAAACAGTTGCTTGGGGTGAGATCTGGTGACTAGGGAGGATGCGGCACAGGGTTCATGCCGTTATTTGGTCAAAAACCACTGAACACTCAGCTCTGTGTGGGCAGGTGTGCTTGTGAATCACCCATCATGAGATGGGCAAAAGTGTTGAAAGAGTCTTAGAAAATATTCACTGAGGCTGGATGCAGCCTCTCACAACGACGCCAGCTGGTCCACTGATACAGCTGGGTTCCTAGAACATTTACCTAGTAGGGGAAGCCTGTACTATAAGGGGCCTGCCCTCCAGAAGATAATTTGGGGGGCTTGGGGGTCCATTCTCGTATTGTGGTTAGCTGTTTACGTATCTCCTCCATTCGACCGAGTACCTCATGGGACCTTGTTCGACGCAACTTTGTGTTCCCAGACCCTGGCACCATGCCTGGGATACTCAGTAAACGATGGAGTCACTGAGTCAGCAGTTTGAAAGGATAAGCATCACTTTTCAGGCTTAGAAATGCCCTGCCCATTCTAGTTTGATTGACATCATTATCCTGCCGTGGTCTAAGAAAGCAAAACATGTCTCGTGCGCAGTGGTTGCTCCTGACAGCTGTCTGTCTGAGGCCCTTGTCGGACCCCACACTGACTCGATGATCTGCCACCAGCTGTTCTGTAATCCCCTCCCTTATTCCTGTGACTGGCGTCCCCTGGCTTCTCCAGGATCACTTTTCTCAAGGTGTGCCTTTGAATGCTGGCCGAAATAGAGAGTGCGTCTCCTTTAGGAGACTTTTATTACTCCGCTAAAGCGGAACGACTCCTCTGGTAGTTAACTAGATAATGCTGAGGATTATAAATTGCTGGCAAATAAATGGGCCCAGTACATGGAGTAGTGTAGCTAGTCGGGAGGGAACTGGCATAGCAAACGCACAAGTCCGGAGGCGGAGCGAGGGTACACTGAGCGGCATGGAATTAAGGCCACATTTCATTTACCAAAGTGCGCCCAGGGGGAGGGAATTGGCCCAGCACTCAACAGCCCGGACTAATTAGAAAGATATGTTAATGTGTGTACTTTCAGGTCTTGTTATAAAACATCCAGGAACTCATGTAGATTTATGGCATGCCAGTATTACCGAACCCAAGTCCGTGTGCCCGATGCTGTGAAGGTGAAGGCTCAAAACCTTCCCTTTGCAGTGAGGGAAGGTCTATCGATTGAGAAGGCACCAGCCGAGACGATGATGAGAGACCTAACGGTGCTTCAGATGCCATCTCCCTCGCTGGACCAGGGCAAGGGTTTTAAAGGGGCTGGGGGGACAGGTGTGCGGAAGTGCTGGTGGGGCAGGTTTTAGCTGGAGGACCTTGGGAGCTTGGCCACTTATGGTAGAGAGACGTCAACACCAGCTCTGCCTGGACAACAGACCCTTGGCTTCTGAAAGGTCGTGGTGTCTAAGTTCCGGTTCTGTTCTGGCTTTTCGGTTTCACTGGAGATGAGGGCGAGTCTTTGGTTCCGGGTGCAGCTGTAGGTCAGAGTTCTCTCCTCTGCACGTGCTTTGACTCAGTGACTTGCAGTTTTAGTCCGTTGTCTCTGAAAAGCCACTCAGTATCTTGTGCCTCAGGACAGGGCATTTTGAGCTGTTCCGCAAGGGCTGGAAAGAGTATTAGGCATCATTTAAAGTGGAACTTGCACATTTTAGACACGAATAAGTGATGCACATGAGCATAGGAGAAATTAGTGAAATACACAGCATTAGAATCATAAGGACCAAAACCGGTCTCTTACAAAGGATTGACATCAGTAAATCACTCTTTTCTATCAACCATAGCCACACTTCTTTAATGAATAAATTCTCTCTGAAAGATCAGGGTCCTTCTTTTAATTGCCATTCTTAATCTTTTGAATATGGTGTTGAGTTTGGGAGATGAGGCATATGAAGTAAGAAGATGTTTAGATTCAGGACCTCAATTGACTTGATTCATCATAGGTTTCAGTCATTGCTGTGGGTGATGGCCTCCAAGTTAGGACTGGTCCCGCCTTCTTAGTGATGACTAGAGACCAGAGTTCAGTTTGCTGGGAAAAAATGGGACCCAAGCGATACCAGCAGCGATGAGTGTCTGCTATTGGTACGAAGAGAAGGGCCATCACAACTGAGAATGTGATGTTTGGATTTTCTTTAGACTTAAAGGGCTAGTTTGGGAAATTGAAGCACAGAGAGAGGAAAGCAGATATTTTGTTTTGAAGCTTATTTTCGCATTTTATGCCTACCTTTCTTACAGTAAACCAGGGAAACCCAGCATGGCATTTTAATTTTTTAATGAGATAAATAGGGTTAGGATTCTGCTTTGCTTGCTGCTTCAGAGAAATGAAAACATATGGAGCACATTTAAAAGATGAAATGAAAAAACAAAGTTCTTATTCTGTTGCACATGCTAAATGATTTTAAATTTAGGAATTATTAAGTCATTCACGAGCTGAATTTGAGTCAATTTCTGTTAGATTAAGCAACCATTATCGGCGTTCTGGAGATGTTAGAGTTTAACCCAATTCTTCTTTGCAGTTTATGCGTCAAATACCATGTTCTTGTATAAAAAAAAGCTCCAAGAATGATCAGCAGACCAAAATTGAAGGAAATAAGTCTTAAAGACCAGCAACTTTTTAAGATTTCACTTGACATCACTAGTAGGCAGTTTTTCTATGGCCGTAAAACCCAACACAATTTTTTTTCCCCATTTCTCCATAACTCTCTTCATTGAAAAATGTCCTAGTGTAATTCTATTAATTATATCATGTCTTCCTGCTTTCCTGGGGGCATGTGATAATGGTGTCATTTTTTTCTTACTATTATAGATAAGACTGGTGCTTTGAATGAACATGTAAGAAATATTTTAATTCATTTGGGTAGATGTACTCATTTTAATTACTTCTCTGGATTTGCCACAGTTCTAATAAAGTTTCCTTTTAGAAAAAGATATGACACATATAATCATATATTTATAATACTGCCTGAATGTTATTAAATCACATCCTTAGTGAAGACTGGCATTTTTGGTCAAAGAAAAAGTGTTTAGCAAAATACCAGCATGGACTGAGCTGTTTGGATGTGGTAGTAGAGTCCGTGGAAATGAAAATAATACTTAAAATAAGCTTCTTTTAAATTTGTTAAAAAACAGCTCTCCCACATTATGAAAACTATTGGGAGAGTCCATGAAATATGGAATATTTCTACTTTTTGGTGGGATCAATATGTCCTACTTACTTTGTTGCTAGTCATAGTTTAAAAAGATAGAGTTATTTTAGGTAAAACTTTTCTTCTAAAGAGTTGAAACTGCTTCATCCATTTATCTTCATATTTCATGTCTCTAAATGAGACATCCTAGGGAGGAAGGACTTTTTATCAATATTGTGTAACAAGGGACATTAGGTTGAAGATTATTATCATTAGGTTGGACAGCAAGAGGAAAAAGGAAGATTATTGTGGCATTTTGGGGGTATCCCTGTCACATTATAGCCTTGGAGCTGGTAGTTAACTAAACCCTTTTATTTCCTTTTCAAAAAAATTATCAGGCCAGGTATTATACACAGCATTAGCCTGGATCCCTAGGAATCTCATCCAGTTAATACCGGCCCGTTTTACGTTCCTCACCAGCAGAAGCCGTTTTCTGCCTCCACCGTAGCTGCTATTCTGTCTGACCTGTCTGGCCAAGTCATTCTCCAGTTCGACAAATGCACTGTTTAATCATTCATTCCGCAGGTGATATAAAGTTAGCTTACAAGACACAGCAAGTAAATAAGATAACATTAAATAAAAGTAGCGCTGTAAAAATGTTATGAGAGAAACTCCGAGAAACTCGGTTCTTTTTGCCGACGCAGTAAAGAATTACAGGCCAGTGAATCTCCTAGAGAGCAAACAAAGTTTATTAGTGCCAGATTCTCACAGGGGGATGGAGGGTGGGGGGGTGGCTCGAGCAGGGGTGGCAAAAGTAGGGTGGTCAGAGGCTGGGTGGCCAGCACCCGGATGGCCAGAGGCCAGGTGGCCAAAAGGGCTGGCCAGGGGTCCCCCATTTGATAAGAGAGACACAAGGCCAGGAGAGGAGAGTGAGTCCTTTGTTCTGAGGACTTACATAGTCGGCCGGGTGGGAGTGAAAGAGTTACATTTTGATTGGCAGGTAAAGGTGGTGCCACCTTGCTTCAGGGAGACGTGACTGCCCAAACGTAGTGTGGCTGGGGGTCTGTGAGCCCAAACCCTTATCTTGCTCTAGAGTCTGTTTGTTCATTTTGCATATGGTGGGGGGAGGCAGGCAGTTAACCAAAGTCGTTTTACTGGTTTTTTCCTTTGGGCACACTGGACGCCCCCCTCCTCCCTTCCAAGCCTTGGGATGAACACACAGCGGCAAGGTGTTTCTTTTCCCAGCTGGTGGAGAGGACACACACAGACTTTCAAGCTCCTCCCCCCGCCCCCGCCCCCGCCCCACGCTCTCATAGTTTCATTTGTTGGTCGGGACACCTGGCAGCCTTATCGGACCGGGCTCAGGATTGCTGGGTCAGCGGGCGAGGCACGTCTTCCTTTGCCTTTAGCCCCCCGTATGGTGTTCTTCGTTAGAGTGCGATGGTGAGGGCCCGCCTTCATTTCCCCTCGGGCCACTCATCCCACCGAAACCAAAGGGAGACCAGCAGTGGTACAGCTGTACGATAGAGCCAGGACTGGACTGAACCGTTGTGCTATAATGACTAACAGCGTGAGCCATGAGAGGCCAAATAAAAATGAAAGTACTCGTTTATGGATTTGACAGTGCATAGTTTAAAGGAGATCAGTGGTCAGGTAAAGTGCAACTATTCTTGCTCTTAAAAAGCAAGACCGAACTTTATCTGGGTGCCCCTGTATTAATGCCGAGAAAGAACTCACTCGATGGCGAGAAGGAGAAACTGACTGTAACTGTGGGGTGAAGACACTGGCTTGCTCCAGGAGCATACTGTTCTCGGGGCTCTGAAGGAGTGGTTGGAATCCTTGCATACTGTGTTTCTCACCTGAACTCTTGGTAAGTACTTGCAGGTCGCGGGGCTGAGGTTGTCTTCTGTGACAGAGACGGGACTGCCTCTGTTTGGGATCGCCTGTTGCACCCAGACCCTTGCTCTCAAAAGACTCTCAAACTCTCAAAAGACGTTCTCTGGCATCATCTAAGGCCTTGGTAATGATGTTGAGCAGGATGGGACCAAAGGCCTCCAACCTCTAGAACTGGGCTTCTCTTCTCATTGGGGCCTAACCAAGGGGTGTGGGTGGGAGTGGGGGCATGTTTTTGTGCCAATCTCCTGAAACCTCATGGAGGATTTTTACAGAAAAAAAAGTTTTTTTTCTCTGTGTGTGAAACTTCTTTGTACTTTTTATCATATTGTTTTTTAAATTATTCTTTTTCTTTTTTATTCACAGTTGACATTCAATATTATTTTGTATTGGTTTCAGGTGTATAGCCCAGGTCTTAGGCAGTCATATACTTTACAAAGTGTTTCCCCCAATATTTCCAGTCCCCACCTGGCATCATGCATAGTTATTATTACAATATTACTGACTCCACTCCCTCGGCCGCACTTTACATCCCTGTGACTGTGACTGTGACTCTTCTGTAACTGCCAATCTGTGCCCCTTAGTCCCCTCACCTTTTTCACCTAGTTCCCCATCCCCCTCCCTGCGGCATTAGGCTAAGTGAAATAAACCAGTCAAAGGACAAGTACCATATGATTTCACTTATATGTGGAGTCTAAAGAACAAAATAAATGAACAAACAAAATTGAAATGGAATTACAGATATGGAGAACATCGGCTTCTTAAAGAGTTTCCCCAAAGTTAAAACCTGCAGTCTTGGAGACTCCAAGGCTTTGTCAAACCCTCAGGTACTTTCGTGGTTCTTCAAGTGGTTATCTACCTGTCTGTACCTCAGGGCTGCCTCCCTGTTTTCTCACTGCTCAGTCTAGTAGGTGCTTCGTTCGCTTTTGTCAAGTGAAGGAATCCAAGTTGCCTATTCCCACTAGGCCTGTAAGACTGTTTGTTGCGTGAGGGACTCGGTCGGGTGCACTTTGCCCCGGCCTGCCCATGTGTCGTCTGCGGATCAGCCAGCGTCTCTTGGCCTGGCTTGGTTTGGGGGGACTCGTACTGGTGTCCAACAGGATCCTTTCCTCTGTCGATGACCTTGCAGCTGATCTGTTTCACGGCCATTTTAGAATGCTGTTGTGAGTGAAGCCCCATTTGGAAAAGGAGTCTATGAACCCCCCTCTGTCTGCGGCCACCTCTCCTCTGTTCAGTCCTCGTGCCTGCCTGTAGTGACACCTAAGATTGTCAGTATTTGTTCAGAGCCTTTTAGTTTTGTGCCGTCTTCGCCTCTATTTCTGTGCCAGTCATCTCATCCCTTAGCATGAAGCGTAAGGAGATATGCGGCTTCTTGCTTCTTTGGATTAACGAAAAAAAAACAAACCATTTTTTCTCCTTTGGACTCTGGGGAAGGATGTGCTGCATGCTGACTTCTCTGCTCGCGTGTTCTTCATCTGGGTTTTCTGGGTTAAGGTCACATCCAGAGCACCTCTGCATTCGCTTTGTGACTTTTTCTGTTATTGCTCGTTGCCTTCCTCTTCCATTTTTCTAGTCTTCAGCTCTTGCTAATTTGGGTTACTTAATGTTCTTTATGATTCCAGACATTATTGCTGGTTGTCGCCTGCTGTTTTGTTTCTTGGCAAACGATGAATGTTCGTTCTAAACCTTTTTGAAAGTTAAAATGACTCAGGGAAACAAATCTGCCATGTGATGCCTCCCCCCAACACCCTCACCCTCACCCCTGCCCCCGCCCTGCCACGCCCCTCACTTTGCATCTTGCAGGGAGGCTTGCAGGTGCGCAGCTTTTTCCATAACCACCTTCAGGGTCGGGCCCATGTCCGTGGCTCTAACAGATTGAGGTTGTCCCTAAAAATAAAAAAATAAGCAAGTTATTGCCTGACAGCTCCTCTGTTCCCTCAAGTGAGACATAAATAATGTTTGCCAGGTAAACACAAAAGCATTGTCACCCAACAATGAATTCTTATCCTTCTCTGAACTTTGTAATAAAACTTCTTAGAATTATAAAGTAGGAAGAGTGCAGGGCAAAAATAGCAACCTTTGAAAACAAAGTTCAAATCAATAATAATTAACATTTCCCAGCCTCTATTTTTCCGCTAATGACTGAAGACAAGTACTAATTAGGGAACATTTAAGCGTCTGGATTTTTAGATGTGCCAGATGGTGCTGCATCAGGTCTGTGCATCGCGCTGGGTTCCCAGCTACCTGTCCCCCAGTTAGGTCTTGTCTGAGTCCACCTGCACATGCCTGTAGCGTTGTGCTGCCACTTTTTCTTTGTTCTTTATTCTCTGTCTTACCAACTTGTGATTTTAGGAGGTGCCTCTCTGCCATTATTCGTGAGTGCTCTTACACACTTTATTTTTCCTTTTTTTAAAGACAAGTGCATTTTATTCATTTTTTTCTTTGCAAATTTCTTTGACTCTCAGGTTATTGCCTGATCCCACTAGATTCCCCCCACCCCCCAGCCCCCCGCACCTCCCTCCCCCCACCCACTGGTTCTTTCTTAATGTTCTTTCTCACGATCACACGAAGCCAGCACGGGAGCCTCAGTCCCTTCAGGAGCTAGCATTGAAATGGTTCTGCCTCTTCGGGCTTTTTAAAAACCCTTTTCACAGATTGTCTGAAAACATGTTTTCTCCTTTTGGTTTATACTTCAGATTTTTTCTTTTTTTTCATTATATTTTATGATTATGTTATTACAGTTGTCCCAATTTTTCCCCCATTTCCCCCCTCTACTCAGCACCCCCCTCTTCCTCAGGCAATCCCCCACCATTGTTCACATCCATGGGTCATGCATGTAAGTTCCTTGGCTTCTCCATTTCCTACACTGTACTTTACATCCCCGTGGCTATTCCGTAACTACCTATTTGTACTTCTTAATCCCCTCACCTCCTTGCCCATTCCTCCACACACCCGTCCCATCTGGCAGCCATCAAAACGCTCTCTGTATCCATGATTCTGTCTCTGTTCTTCTTGTTTGTTTAGCTTGTTTTTTAGATTCAGTTGTTGATAGATACATTTTTATTGCCATTTTGTTTTTCATAGTTTTGATCTTCTTTTTCTTAAATAAGTCCCCTTAACATTTCATATAATAATGGTTTGGTGATGCTGAACTCCTTTTGTTTTTTCTTGTCTGGGAAGCTCTTTATCTGCCCTTTAATTCTAAATGATAGCTTTGCTGGGTAGAGCAGTCTTGGTTGTAGGCTTCCATTTTTCATGACTGAATATTTCTTGCCAGTCTCTTCTAATCTGGGAAGTTTCTTTTGAGAAATTAGCTGACAGTCTTATGGGAACTCCCCTGTAGATAACTAACTTCTTTTTTCTTGCCGCTTTTACGGTTCTCTCTTTATCTTTAACCTTTGCCATTTTAATTATGATGTGTCTTGGAGTGGGCCTCTTTGCATCCATCTTGTTTGGGACTCTGTGCTTCCTGGACTTGCATGTCCAATTCCTTCACCAAATTAGGGAAGTTTTCTTTCATTATTTTTTCAAATAGAGTTCCAAATTCTTGCTCTCTCTTCTCCTTCTGGCACTCCTATGATGTGAATGTTGGACTTCTTGAAGTTGTCTCAGGGGTTGCTTACACTATCCTTGTTTTTTTGGATTCTTTCTTTTTCTTCTTGCTCTGATCGGTTGCTTTTTGCTTCCTCATGCTCCAAGTCATTGATTTGATTCTCGGCTTCATCCGCTCTACTGTTGTTTCCCTGTAAGTTGTTCTTTATTTCACTTAGTGTAGCCAGGTGTAAAGGCAGGGAGGCTGGTTACGGAGCTGCTGTAGTGACTCAAGCAAGAGCTAGAAGGGCCTGAGCTTTTGGGACCACACTGGACACGGAGAAAAATTCACATTATTACCTTTAAAATGTAGGCAAAAGGTCTTTCTTAATTTATTTCATAATGTCGTAAGTGCTTTTAGTGTTTAGAAACCACCATTTTCCTTAGTGGTACATGTCTAACTAATTAAAGAAGTTATCGGATTCTCCACTTATGTATTTTGAGTTTTGGAAATTACTTACTTGGTGTCTTTTGGATCATTAAAAAAATACAATATTATAGGTTTCCTTGATTCTAAAAGTAGAAGGGAAGCAAAAATAACTTGTACCATTACCTGGAGATAATAATTATTAGTAGTTCCATGTAGTTTTGGTGGGTATAAGAGATATATATTTTATGTTTATCCTGTCATTAACCATTTAGGTCATCTCTAACACCTTAATATTTTAACAAATGCTGTGGTAAATATTTTCACGAATAGGAAGTCTTCATATTTATCCTCAGGGTAATGGATTTAATGTATAAATGAATTTTTAGAGCCACAAGCATCTTCGAAGGGTTGAATTGCCTAAGCGTAAAGATGGGAATGAGCCCTAATGGCTGGAAGTCCCATCGGTTAAACAGGTGGCTGGCTGCTCTCAGCTGCTCTGCATGTCCTGCCTCCACCTCCTCTTACCTGGTCGCCAGCTGGGGGAGGAGATGCCAGAGCGTGGACAGGTTCAGAGGGCAGAGTACAGAGTGATGGGAAGTCCCCTTGCCTCCCCTTGACTCATTCTCAGATGGAGGTCGGTATACAGCTCTACCCCCTATTTCGGCTTAGATGGCCCCGCGTTTCCTGACTCTTCCTTGGAGTTCTCGTTTGATTTGGGTTGAGATCCTTCTGTTTATCAAAGAAGAGAGCTCTTATCCACCATGTCCTATTCTTTGTTGGCTGTTTGGGAGCTGTCCACAGTAACTAAACTGGCGCTTGTATTTCCTGGTTTTCTTTCATCATCAGAGGGTCGTGGTGTGGACCAATTCACCTCAAACACTTCTGAGGGCCCAGTTATTAGTTCTGGAGACCAGTTTAGTATAGTTCTTTCACAAAGAGCCATTTGCTTTGGGTATGGTATCCGTGCGCTTGTAATCTTCAAGATAATATTTTTTCTTGGCACCCGAAAAATAATTCTTTGACCAGAACAATGTTGACCTTAGTTTTTCTTGATCCTTGTTATTCTGACTTTATGTTGATGTAAGAAGAAAAACCATTTTTTTCTTTCTTTTTTTTGATTTCTAAAATAGCTGGCTTTGTTGGGGCATTACATATTGCTATAAAATGTCCCATTCCTCTGTGAATTGGTTCTAATTACATTGGGTATTTCTAGTTACTAGTTAATATTTGCTTTTTGCAGTTTCCATATTGAAATTAATAATCAATTTTAAGTAAATTTATTTCAGCAGTTACATTTTGATCACGATTCTAGGAAGCTAACAGGAATAATTAAAAACTGTTAGAAACAGCATTTGTATCTATATTTAAAAAGCTCTTCAATGGACCAAGCAGATGTTGTTACAGATTTTTGTTTTTGGTATGGTAAATTTCCCATTAATTTTGAAAATGGTCTTAAGGGATGTGCTTTCAAGTGTGCATAGTTGAACTGCAATTAGTGAAAGTTCAAGCAGCTGTACTTGACAAATTTGTAACTGAGGCTGTTTTGGGCAAAGACTAAGTTCTGAAGCTTTATGTTCTGTATTTTATGTCCAGACACATATATTTGAATTTCTTCTTTTTTGTGGGTCCAGAAGGTATGCTATAAATCACACACACACACACACACACACACACACACACACACACCCCTATTCGCTCTTATGTATAGGGTTGACAAAAGTAGGTTTACAATTGTTTGTATGGGAAATAATACAATAATTAATAAATAATAATACAAGAATAAACTGTTTGGTGTACTCACACTCTAAACCTACTTTTGCCCACCCACCAGCATGTACATACACATCTGTGTGTGTGTATTTACAGTGTGTATACATACAGCCTGAGTTGGAAGCGAACATGTTTATACTTCACTTCTTAAATAAAAGGTGTTCTGTTTTAGTTTTCACTATTTAATTATTTTTTTTCTCTTCATATAGGTTGAAGAAATTGTGGATGTTGGCTCATTCGCCCCAGAAGACATCCATATTCCTAAGATTTATGTACACCGCCTTGTAAAGGGAGAAAAATACGAGAAAAGAATTGAGGTATTTGACTTAGCTCAGTTGTCAGTATTTGTGGATCGGATTATCAGAGATGTGTGTCTCTGGGGCCGTTGCAGGTCATACGGAGGCAGCGCTGAGCGGGAAGCCTTGCTTTGGATCTTGGTAGGAGCTTCTCATGTGTCCGTTGCGAGGGGACATGCCCCTTTGTGGACTGCCCAGCCCAGGAGTGCCCTGTGGTCCCGCAGGCTGTATTCTCCGGGCTCTGTAACTGTCCCGATGTAGGATGTGTAGTTTCGCACCTGCCCTGTCCTGTGCGGGAGAGAAGCATAATCAGGTCTTTGGTGGCTTCACCCCTGGTGGCCTCGTAAGGCCTGATTGTTCAGAGCTAGCTATCTACCTTGAAGTTGTTTTTCGCTTTATAGAGGCTGGAATGAATATCACTTCCCATCAGTGTTAGGCATCAGGTTCCAGGCAGCTGGTGGCTGTGAGATTGTGGCAAGGCGTGGCTTCCAGCAGTACCGGAGGCTTTTCAAGTAACTCAGAGCTCGCAAAACTGACCGCCTGGGCCAGAATTGGTACTGAGGTTCAGAAGTGTCCAGGGGTCAGCAACAAAACAGACATGCAGTGGGGGTACTGGAGAGTCAGAAATGCCTTGTACCCTGTGGACATCGAAGAGAAAGGCATTCTGCAGTCCAAAACTAATGTCAGAGGGCGAGGGAGGAATACTGGGACATTCGCAAAGACGAGCCAGAGTCTGTGTTAAGGAGATTTAGTGTTGGGAATACTCTCCTGGCTGGCTTCTGGGTATTTCTGTGATCCCTGTGATACACTTGTGACAAAAACCAGTCTGGACTCTGCAGGTGGAAACAGGCAATTGATAGCAGCGACACCTGCTAAGCACAGTCTGCCAGCCCTGCGGAAACAGAGCCCAAGGTCTCTCCCTTTTGTCTTTGTGCTGGCCCAGTCCCGGAGTCCCCAGGAGAATGCAGGCGCCGGAGTCTAGAGAGGCAGCAGTGGTAGCAGCCAGTGTGACAGGAACAGAGGGGTTGTTTGCTTCAAAGAGACAGAGCGAGTATATCTTCCTCTTCAGAGAAACCTGACCTCTTTCACTTCTTCTCTAAAGAATTATCTCCGGTTATTCTTTTATTCATATTTTTTAAAATCTCTGGTACGTCGCAGATTTACCTCATCGTAGTAATGGGACAGAGTTAATTTTTTTTTTTCTAGTAACACTTTGAACTTTCACAGTGATACAAATCCAAGGGTGCACCTCAACCGCAAATAATTTGTTTCTGTTTGTTTCTGTTTATTTTAAAGCGTGTGTCGATCCGGAAAGAGGGAGATGTAAAATCCAAATCTGGAAAACCTGGCGATAACGTGAGGGAACGCATCATCAGGCGGGCGGCTCTCGAATTCGAGGATGGCATGTATGGTATCCTTCGCGCCCCTGGGCCTGCGCGCAGCCTCAGCCCTCGCCTCTCCCAGTGCTGCTAGGCCGGCTGCGTAGAGATTCATTAGAGTCCTGGTAACTCTTAGAGCAGTTGATCAGTTCTTTCAAACTGTGGCATAGAACCTAAAGATACCAAGATGTGTGACTTGGGAGCTGTTGTCCGTTTGCCGTCTTGGAACAAAATGGTGACCAAAAATTTGCTTAGCTATTTTCTCATAGACGGTGGATTTCCATACAATTTGGCATTTGCCTGAATGCTGTTGGGACTAGAGATTACCCACGATGAGGTTTTCAAATCCCAGAGGTGCTGGTTTTAACCAGGGCTGTTTCCTTCCTTTATATCCTGACATTTGCATACTCCTTGAAACATAAGATCCAACTTTTAAAAAATTTTATTTTTCAATTACAGTTTCCATTCAGTATTATTTCGTCTTAGTTTCAGGTGTGTAGCATCGTGGTTAGACAATCATGTACTTTACAAACTGGTTCCCCCAATATTTCCAGTACCCACCTGGCACCATACACAGTTGTTACAGTATTATTGACTGTATCCTCTGTGCTGCATTTTACCTCCCCATGACTGTTTTGCAGCTACCAATCTGTACTTCTTAATTCCTTTGTCTTTATCTCTCAGCCCCCAACCCCCAACCCTCTTCCCCTCTGGGATCATCAGTCTGTTCTCTGTGTCTATTGGTCTGTTTCTCTTTTGTTTATTTGTTTATTTTGTTCTTTAGATTCCACACATAGGTGAAACCATATGGTATTTGTCTTTCTCTGTAAGACCCAACTTCTTAACAACCTCTTATTTCTTGTGACAAAGATCCCCTGAATATATACTCGTTTATTTCTAATGTTTTGTAAGGGTATTCAGTAAATGATTCAAACTCTGCTTTACATACTTTCTCAAAAAAGAAATAGAAGGAGGTAATTTAGTACAGTGACTGTGTGGACTTCGACTTCATTTAAATAACAGCGAGGGTTTGCCATTCTGCGCTGCTCGTGCACGGCCAGCAGTTCTTGGTGGCGTGTCCCTTTTTTAAAATTGAACTTATTGGGCTGCCGTTGGTTACTAACATCATACAGGTTTCAAGGGTACAATTCTGTACCTGTTTACCTTGTTTACCACCCCACGTCAAATCTCCTTCTGTCACCATATATTTGACCCCCTTTACCTCTTACTACCCCCAAGCCCCTTTCCTCAGATAACCACTATCCTGGTGACTGTGTCTACTGGTTTTTGTTTGTGTGTCTCTGATCTGGTCAGAGGCAAGAGTGACCCCACCCCATTTGCAAACAAATCAGGTTAGACCCTATTTTGATGACTAAGGAAGAAGATTTAACGCCCTCCATTTAGCCCTTTGGTGCTACTTTTTATATGGTCTCAGCTGTATTCACTGAAACTTACCTTCCCTGCATATATTTTAGGGAGTGCTCAGTTCCAGTGAATGTTACCACAGTGACAAAGGAGTGGAAACACTTTGATGCAGACACTTTGGTATTGTCAGAGACTTTTAAAAAAAAATTTAGAAATGGTAACTCTTTTTAAATATGTTAAATCATCCTTATTTTTAGTTGGAGTTTTGAAAAGTCAAAATGGCTTTTAAACAAAGATCAAGCCATGTTTAATAATGTATCAGTCACAGGTCATAATACATCAGTCCAAGTTTGTTGAGCACGTTAAGGACAATAAAGTATGTCTTACAATGAAAATGACCTCCTGGCCTGTCTTATGAAGACACTACTTTGATATATTTATGGGAAGCATATTAGTGTTATTGACAAAACTGTGATCAATTAGTGATTTAAAAAAATTACAAAGTAATGCATGGGGGATGACTGGAGAACGTATTCAGTGACTACATTCAGAGTAAGTCCCTTTAAAGAAGGCTTCTCTTCAGATGTATGTACGTAGCTTTCTGGCATAATCTCTCTACCTTTTCTGCGTTCTACCTTAACACCTTTTTTTCAGCTAATTTGGGCATAGGAATCCCACTTCTGGCCAGCAACTTTATCAGCCCAAATATGACTGTTCATCTGCAAAGCGAAAATGGAATCTTGGGTTTGGTAAGATAGAAATTAAAGTTTTATTTATGTGGTCTTGATGACAAGATAGCCTGTATCGTGAAATCTTATGACTGAGAGTTATCAGCATGAAGTTCCCAAACTTATTTTTCTACCTGTTTGTCCTCACAATAAAATATTTAACTTCCCCATAGACTGGTGGGAATTGTGAGTATTAAGGTTGTATTTTCCGTAGTAGACGGTAGTTTCCTGAGCGTGTGACTGCTCCTCCTTTGTCAGACCACGGGCTCCCCCACCGGGTACCTGCTTCAGGGACACCTCACAGCTTCCTGCCCAGCTCACTGTCTGTAACTCTCGTGAGCTCGGACAAGAGTAAAGATAGTTAGCAGCTGTCTGTGAGATGAAATTCAGTAAAGGCTCTGAATGAAAACTGAAGAGTAATGTTTCTATTTAGGGCAGGGACATTTTTTGACAGTTGATCGATTCAAGAAGGCTTAGAAATTCTTCTCATCTAATTATTATCTTAAGGCCTTGTTGCCAAAAGGGTAGAACTTTCTTTTCCTCAAAATTAACCTTCCAGGTGAGCTCAGTATTCTCTTAGAATTTGGCCACTGTTTTTATTCAATATTATGATGAAAGTGAGAAGCACTTCTGCTTCCTGGATGACATTTTAAATTTAATCATTAACTATGGCAGAGATTACTTATAGCTTGCCAATATATATTCCTAATCTTTAGTGTTCCTCAGTGGATCTCAGCTACTCATGCAATAACAGTGGTACATGTAGAAGATATATGCCTGGTATTTAAAATATCAGTAACGATCATAGGCATAGCATTGAAACTTATTCACTGCGGCAGCGATCATGGCCATTTTCAAAGACAAAGTCCGGATAAAAGCAGATTCACATCGAAGTCACAGACTCACGTTGTTAATGCGCCTTAGAGATTTCTAGAGTGCTCAGTTTCCTCACTTTGAAGACGAGGGAAGTAAGTCTCTGCGCATAGCCTATGGTCCGTGTTTAAAGGAGAATGTGCATAGGTCTAGACAGTAGTTACCGCTTCAATTTATTTAAAGAATAAATTTTTGGTCCCTTAGAAAGTCTGTTAAAATTTTACAGCCAGTATATTCTCATTCTTGGCTCTATCATGCGTTTTTCTTTTCTCTTTATCCCTTTTTTGACGAATATGTTATGTTATGAAACCCCTTGCCCCATTCGAGTAATTAGGGACGCCTTATAAAAATACCAACAAACAAAAAAACTTACTGAGAATAAGTAGGCAAAAAGAAAAGAAAGGTCACAAAACCCAGATGTTGTGAGAGATAAGGTTAGAACCCTAAATTCAAATCTTTAGCTTCTGTATACCAAAAAGCTGAACCTTTGCCTCTCTGGATCCTTCTAGCCAAATAATGCAGCCATTTAATTTATATTTATTGATACTAAGAGGAAGGTTTATAAATAACATTGGTTGCATAGTAGGTAGTAAATAGTTACTTTTTGTTTTACTGACATATTTCTAATAACATTACTTTCAAACTTTGGTAATTTTTAGAAAATATTTTTCATTTACCCAGCCGCAAAATTATTAGTGTAGAAAAGACTAATCAATATGAAAAGCAGGGCCATGCAAACAACAGAATTATCGTTTAAAGGTACACCTCAAGTCTTTTGATGATAATTTCCTAGAGTTTTTAGAGAGGTTATTTGTATTGCATTAACACTGCAGTTTGCATACAAAAAACTGCAATTTGTATGCAATATGCATATTTGTATTTGTCCAAGTATGTGTAATTCTGTGAGATATCTTTTACTAGTTGACATTGATAATTTGCTTTATTTGACAGGGCCCATATCCTTTACAAAGTGAAGTTGATGCAGACCTAATCAATGCAGGTAAACTCACTCATTGCATCTTTTTCCACTGTTTTCCTTGGCTATGATTTAATTCTATGCTGAATTCTAGTCAGGAGTTGGGCTTGATTCTTTGTCTTTTCCTAGAGTGTGTTCACGGTATTTTTCGCTGAGGAGGGAGATAAGCCTTCAAGTCCCGTCTTTGCCCAGCCCGTCGTCAGAGGCCTGGTCTTATATAGGGCAGACTAAGATAAAGGCACAGTTGCAGGTGGAGCTACGTGAAACGCAAGAGCCTTGGTGGCTCAGTCGGCCAGGGTCCTGGGTGTGCATGGGAGAATGTAAGGGAGGGAAAATTGACAGGGATATGGGCAAGATCAGGGAAACCAGGAAAGGATGGGAAAGTACCACAGGGAGTTGCCAGGAGCCCCGGGCAGGGGGCAGCTGTCAGAGAGGGTTGGTCACCTACCAAGGAGAAGAACATAGCCCTCTTGCTGCTGCCTGGGTGGGGATGTGAGGGTGGGGTCTTTTCTGCTGGGTCTCCTGCTTGGATGTCCCCTTGAACCTTCTCACAGTGGAATAGACCCGCCTTTCTCATGATGAGAAGGGTGAGGGCGTGGATCCATAGTGGCAAAAGGAAAGATCTGGGGCCCTGGGGTTTTGTTATAGGAGCTACTTATTGTCCCACCAGTCATCCTCAGGGTTAGGGAGCATCCTTCAGAGGTTCAAGGTGCTTAAGAGGGTGTTTGCCATGAAGTAGGACCCAGTGAATTGAATAATAAATAGAATTTCTTTGAATTGGGGACTCTAGGCTTGTCACGTCCTTGTTCCCACACTCAGATGCTTTTCCTTTTAGTATTAGCTTTTCACTTGGCTAGAACCTAGGGTCCAGTGTGCAAGCAACCTGGGGGAGGAGAGCAGGTCAGACCCTCTGACCATTGTTACTGCCCAGGCTCGAGGCGCTGTGTGGGTCTGAGGAGGCGGCTGCCCGTTGGGAGCTAATTTTAATACCATTCTAGCCTGATTGTCTGTGCCCTTCTTCGACTCCTATTCACTCTACCCATGAAAAAGCATTAGCGTTACTCCACATTCAACAATAGTTTGTGCAGATCTCAGAAGAGAAGGCGTATGAGCCGAGCACAAAGGCCAGCTGCCAGGCAGAATCGATCTTTGATACTTAGAATACTTGGACATGAAACAGCTTCTGGGTGAATTAGTTAGCACAACTCCACTCTGAAAGACCCACTGTGATAAAGCAATGACATTTAACCAAGGCTGTCATTTAATTGTACCGTACCTTTTAGCAATAGCTCATTGATCTGTGAAAATATTTGCTGCTTGGTTTAATGAACTTAAAACGTTAGTGAGTTATTTGCAAAACAAATAACTCCATTTTCTAAATTTCAGGCTTGAGTTCATGGAACCCACTTTCCTTGGAAAAAGTTAATTTTTTCAATGACATTGTAAGATGGTGGGTGTTTCTGATGTTTAAAAGTATCTTGATCCAAATGATTTATATTTCAGCTTCTGAAATGTCATGTAGAATCTTAAGCTACTTTGTAAAACAGCAGTTCCGTGCCTTTGGGAAGCTGGGCTGCAAGTCAGCTTGGTAACTTTGTAACTCTTTCATCAAAGTCCTCTTTGGGATTTATGATGTTTTTGATTTTGGAGCTGTCCAAATTAGGGAGGAAGTACTTTGAGCTGGAGAATGCAGAGTATAAATTGGCAGTTTGCTCAGCTCCTCAAATTCGGAAATTACCTGGGAGATCAGGCCTTTTTTTTTTTCTTTTTTGCATTAATTTGAAAGGATATTTTTATGCAAGTCTCTTGAAAGGAATATAGAATTAAGTTTCTGGGTAAAATCAGTGTATTAAATTTTAAAATACTAATGGAACTATTTCTAAGGATCCTTTTTTCTAAATAATAACCTCATATGGTTACATACAAAGCGAATCCCCACTCTTAGAGCAACCTGTCGTTGACAGCGTACTTTTCTCACACGTGTTACAGCATTTGAGCCTCAAGAGAAACCTTGTACAGACTGGGGAGCTGCACCCAGAAAAGCGAAGTGAGGTGCCCAGACCACATCGCTGGGGACTGGACGCACACAACCTTCTACCCCTGGGCTCTGGGACTTTCTTCCTATACGTTGAGCCACACTCTCGGAAAAGCTGGGTTTTACAAAGGTGCAGAACGCAGCAATTAGAGCAGCTCAGAGGTCTTGCGAAGATCTGCAGTATCCCAGTGTAACAAAATTTTCTACATGTCCCGTGTATGCTTTAGCTTTCGTGTTAATATTTCTTTTGCATTCTTTGCTATTTCTTTATATTGTTTTCTGATTTTAAGGGACAAATAATATAGAAATTACTTACATTTGATTAAAACTGCTGTAGAAAAACCCACCATGTTAATTTCCTGGCTGTAAACAGCCTGACCCCTGCCCTGTGCCTCTAGAGCTATGGATCTCAATGGGCCAGAAGAGGTGACACTGAGGACGTTTGCCAGTGTCTGGAAAGTTTTGATTGTCATGCTTTGGGGAGTGTTATTAGTTTCTAGTGAGTAGAGGGCAGGTTGCTGCTAAATGTCCTACAATAACCAGAACAGCCCCCAGAAGGAGTTAACAGCCCCAAATGTCAGTCGTGCCACGTAGGGGAAACCTTGTTCTGCAGGCGTCTGTACCACCTCCGGAGTCCCACAGACCTACAGGCGCAAGCGCACACAGTACAGCTTCTGGCCGCATCTGCTGGTGGCAGCTGACCGTCCCAGCTTGGTCTTCCGCTGCGCCCTGCGAGGCTGCCCAGTCCCCCTCGCTGCACTCCTGGGTCCTCTCTGGTAGTGACTGTCATGGCCATGCTTTCCTCCCTCCGCCCCTTGGCTCTTCCCATGGTCTCCACCAGATTTTTTATGTTTTTTGCTCTGCTTCCTTAGTTTTTCTTCCCCAGCTCCTTCTTGGTAATTCGTTTTCCTCCCCAAATCCTTCTGCAGCCTGCCTGGGTGCATACATCTCTCTTGTTGGACATATGTCCCTTCTGCTAAAGGCAGTGGCTCTGAAGTGGGGTCCCCACACCTGCACATCATCACTGCCATCCCCTGGACTCGGTAGAACTGGGAAGCCCTGAGGCCCCACCATGTGCCTCCAGAGTATAAACTCCGGGAGTCGGGCTCAGCAGGGTGCATTTTTACTAACTGTCCATGTGGTTCTGGTGGGGGTCAAAGTCAAGAACCGTTAGCTGAGGGCATCTGTGTTTTGTTTACATCACTTTTCAAGGTCTGAAGTGCACATTGGCTTGATGTTGAGTGAATGGCATGTAAATCATGAGCCAAAGGGTCATGTGTAACTCATGTGTAACTCAAGTGTAACTCATGAAATTGAGAAACTGTATTGCCCAAACATTATGACAGGATCTAGATTTTTTTTATTTATTTAAATATTTTATTGATTTTTTTTTTAGAGAAAAGGGAAGGGAGGGAGAAAGAGAATAAGAGAAACATCGATGTGAGAGAGAAACATCGACTGGTTGCCTCTCCTATGTACTTCACCCGGGGAACAAACCTGCAACCCAGGCATGTGCCCTGACTGGGAATTGAACCGGCAACCTTTCGATCTGTGAAACAATGCCCAACCCACTGAACCACACCGGTCAGGGCAGCATCTAGACTTTTATACACAGAAAAACGGGAGGAGACAGGAATCAATCAGAAATAGCCAAATAAGAAAGCTCTTTTTCTTCAGGATATTGATTGTATTATTAGCTATAGTTATCTGTTGACCACATTTGGACATCGTATTTGAAAAGCATGGACTCAGCTTGAGGATATCTATTTTTGTTTAGATATTGGATGTTTTAAAATGCTGACAATTAACTTTGCTTCTGAAGACTATAATTTGTAAGATCCCAGAATATAGTATCAGGGGCCTGATGACTTTCTTCGTGAGAGTTGTTTTCTGGGCTCTTTAATAAAACTATACATCATGAATCACATTGGGGGGCTGACGTTTCCAGCGTTGATCTCAAAGCTTCCTGCCGAGTGGTACGTAATGGTTTGCTGTACTGTAGGCCGGTGGAAAATGGCTATTTAGAAGTCAGTGTGATTTAACACAGAGAACAACGGAAATGAGATTTTTCTGTTTCTCTGCTTTATTGTCCTGTGTAATATTCCTCCTTGCCTCTGCAGCTCACAGGAGTGGTGAGGAGCTGACTTTGCTGGACATGGAATTTGTGTTAGGTTAAGGTTTAGCTGTATTATACGTGTCCTAAAACCTGGAGTTCACAGGCAGGCTGTGTAACCCCACCGTAAAAGCCAATTACGTGGTCCTGCAGTATTTATTCCTTGAAGAGCTACAGCATTGTTTGGCAGGAGGGACAGTAAAAGCTAATGCTTAGGGAGCCCTTTCTCTGTGCCAGGCAGTAGACTAAGGGCTTTACCTGCATTACCTCATTTCACCCTTCAGATGGTATGTGCTGTCTAAAAGCTCCTACTAACCACACCAGAAAGTATTTCCTAAAGCTTTTCAGCTTTATGGTACTTTGAAAGATGTGAAAACATTTCCATTGTTTAGAATCAAACTCCTTTGGGGGATAAATATTTCAGCGCGATAGAAATAGTCCTACCGTTTCTCCATATGCGAGCTCAGATGGGAGAGGGTTGCAGATGGAGACGGTAGCTTTCAGAGAGGACTTGAGAGGCTGAGTACAGCCGAGTTGCGCGGCTGGACATGGTCAGACCACTCTGGGCCTGTTGTGCCCAGAAACCTTTCTCTAGTCCAGCCTTGGAATGACAGCTTTTCTTCCCTTTCCTCTTGTCCACCCTATTGCCTGGGGGTAGGGCCTGGGGTGTCCTCGTACAGTTGACCCACCTTTGGCACAGTGGGCTGTGAACACTGTCCTGGTTGGGACCCGAAGCTTGTCCTGGATGCCTGAAGCTGCTGAACAGACAGGAAGCAGGTCACAGGAAGAATGGAACTTAGGTGCGAGTCACCTAGGGGTGTGGGGACTGGATGACCTTGAAGATCTTTCCCTGTTCTGAACTTTCGTTATGAGACAGGTCCTTTCCTCATGGAAGCTCACATTCCGTGTGTTTGCCAGTATTAGGATGCTATTCCCCAGTTTCACCCAAGCCCCAGGATTTTACTAGAAACCGACTGGGGCAAGAGAGGAGAGGTGAAGGGCAAAGAGAGCGAGAGCGAAGACTGAGCTTGAAAGAGGAGATTCGGGCCTAATGATGTTAAGGAATTAGGTGGGTCCTCTCTTTCTAGATTATTTACTGGCTTTTAAGAAATACCTGAGAAGCATCTCCAGTAGTCTCCCCTTCAGAATTGCATTTCTTCACGGCTATTCCACAGCCCTTTTGCTCCAGTGACTGTGGCAGCATTGGACTGTGACAGGCGTCGCCCTGGAGCTCCTGGCCTCTACACACCCATTAGCCTGTAGCATGGGCTGCTGGTGCCGGAAGTGGGGCTGGTGCTGGTAGTGGGGCTGCCGGCTGGCCTGGAAGGGTACAGGCAACAGGGGTTGCATGGTCTGTAGAGAATTTCAAAACAATAATGAAATTAAAAGCTGGTCTGCTCTTCATTATTACCATGCAAGGGCAGATCTGAACAATGTGAGTGACAAAATGTTCCTCCCCACAGAGCAGACAGTTCACACAGTGTCCCCCACACCCCAAGTTGCCACTGCATTTCGGTAAAGGAACCCTTCCTTAGTTCCTTGGGAAACAGAGGAAGTATTGTCCCCTCTCTGCACCATAAAACTCTTAGAAATCTAATAGTCTTTTTCTTTTTTTTTCTTTCGTGTGTGTGTGTGTGTGTGTGTTTAGGCAAGGAAACAGTTACTGTTCTTCCAGGAGCCTCTTACTTCTCCAGCGATGAGTCATTCGCGATGATTAGAGGGTATGTAATAACAGAGCCGCTCACGTTTCGGGCTGCGGCCCAAGCTGCGTCTTTGGCTCTTTGGGCAAAGGCTCTGAGAGGCACAGGCCCGTCTCCCAGCCAGACAGCCATCCTGGGCTTGCTCGGCTGCACGACGATGCGAAATCACTCACATCAGATGTTGGCAATTGGAGCGCCCAGCCTGCTGTTCTCAGAAGAGCCCCCCCAAATGGAATATGTATCTGTGTGCCAGCTGTCGTGAAGCAGACATTTTCACAGGGTTTTTTCCTGAGGAGCCTAACATTTTCTGCAAACTGTGTTCATTTTCTAGTTAGTGTTTGCTTTCGAATCAAGCCACGTTCTCGCTCACTGAAGGAAACAAACTCACTGTGTACACCTGTTTTTAATTTGGTTTTTTTTTTTTGGAAACAATATAAGCTATAATTTTTAAAAAAGAATTCTTAATGCTTATTTCCCCACATCAGCTTGAGCTGATATATTTGGAAATCAGGTGTTGGGTTGGGAAAAAGCAAATGTATTTTGGGGAATATAGAATTATTTATTTTAATTGCTGGCAATTGCAAACGAAGGGGACATAAAGTTTGTGAAGTTTGCCTTTTATCTCCTCTTCTTCTTTCTCAGAGGACATGTCAACCTGACAATGCTAGGGGCAATGCAGGTGTCCAAATACGGCGACCTGGCCAACTGGATGATCCCTGTAAGTAGACATTTTTTCTTTTGAATGATGCTTGGGCCAGAACACTTTATTGTGAAACATCAAGAAAAAGCATGTCAAGTTGCTCTGAGAGTACAATGTAACTCTTTTAAAAATAAGAAACGTTTTACTGTGTTTTTCTTATTTGAATCAAATTTTAATTAAGCAAACACTGAGAAATATTCAGCTTTGCCAGTTTACGATGTAGCTGGGACTAAAAATAGGCAAGATCGGCCAAAGCAGAATTTTCCATAAAGAAACCGAGGGAGGGAAGATTTTTTAAAAATGGTATAATTATATTCTGAGAAAAGTAAGTAATACAAATATTTACCATAAATAGGTTTTTGTAACTAAAAAAAAACAGTGAGCAAGTTTATACATTTTATGTTAATTTTATTATTTTCTTATTCCCAGTGAGTGATTCAAATCCTCTCTTGATCAGCCCCATGACCCTATAAGTAAGCAGTCACAGTGTCTTCCATTAGGGAAAACAAAACTTGCGATGTTCACATGCTTGTGAGACGCAAAGGGCTTTCACTTACTAATGACCTGAATGAAGGACGAAGCCTATTAGAATTAGCTTCGGAAAGGACTGTAGCGCGTGAATTTGGGAGTGTGGCTCTTCCTCTGCACCCGTTGCCTTTCTGACGTGTGTGTGGAAGCCACAGTGAACGCGGGCCTGTGACTCTGAGCTCACTGTAGCTGGGAGCTCACGTTACTCTGCTGTTGTGTATGTTTATATATTCCTGTGTGTTTCTCTGTAGCAGCAGCTAAAAAGAATTTAGTTTACACTGAGGATCATGTTCTATGATTTCAGAGGTTTTTTTGGGAGATCTCTTACATTTTTTGTAATGATTTTTTTGAGGAAAGTGGATTATAGTTGATAACAATGTTAGAGATTGTGTTAGTTCTTACCCTGCCCCTGCATGGCTGATCCTCCACAGAGAGCTGAAGTTGGTGGTGAATGGTCACAGCCAATTTTTACAGCTGATTGGCTGGGTAAATCCCTCCCATTGACCTGCCAACAGCAATCAAGGCTCAACTGCAAGAGGAGGGTGTACTCAACTCACACAAAGGGCACACCTCAAGTACCTAGCTTGGGTGGTAGGGGAGGCCGTGCCACTGGACCCTAGAGGACACCTCCTACATTAGACCATGCTACCAAGACAGGGAGACATAGCAGCCCTACCTAATACATAGAAACAAACACAGGGTTGCTGCCAAAACGAGGAGACAAAGAAACACGGCCCAAATGGAAGAACAGATCAAAGCTCCAGAAAAAGAGCTAAACAAAATGGAGATAAGCAATCTATGTGATACAGAGTTCAAAACACTGGCTATAAGGATGCTTTAAGGAACTTAGTGAAGACCTCAACAGCATAAAAAAAAAATCCAGTCAGAAACAAAGGATATACTAATTGAAATAAAGAACAGTTTACAGGAAAACAACAGTAGAATGGATGAAGCCAAGGATCAAATCAATGATTTGGAACATAAGGAAGCAAAAAACAATCAATCAGAACAACAAGAAGGAAAAAGAATCCAAAAAACGGATAGCATAGGGAGCCTCTGGGACAACTTCAAGCATTCCAACATTTGCATCATAGGGGTGCCAGAAGGAGAAGAGAAAGAGCAAGAAATTGGAAATCTATTTGAAAAAATAATGAAAGAAAACTTCCCTAACTTGGTGAAGGAACTAGACATGCAAGTCTAGGAAGCACAGAGAGTCCCAAACCAGATGGATGCAAAGAGGCCCACTCCAAAATACGTCATAATGAAAATGTCGAAGGTTAAAGAGAAATAGAGAGTCTTAAAAACAGCAAGAGGAAAGCAATTAGTTACCTATAGGGGAATTCCCATAAGATTGTCAGCTGATTTCTCAAAAGAAAGTTTGCACACTAGAAGGGATTGGCAAGAAATAGTCAAAATCAGGAAAAGCAGGGACCTACAGCCAAGATTGCTCTATGTATCAAAGCTATCATTTAGAATCAAAGGGCAGATAAAGAGTTTCCCAAACAAGAAAAAACTAACGGAGTTTATCATGACCAAACCATTATTATATGAAATGTTAAAAGGACTTATTTCAGAAAAAGAAGATCAAAACTATGAACAATAAAATGGCAATAAAAATATATCAATAACTGAATCTAAAAAACCAACTAAGCAAACAAGGAGAGCAGAGACAGAATCATGGATACAGAGTTTTAATGTTTACCAGTCGGGAGGGGGGTATGAGGGAATGGGTGAAGAGGTGAGGGGATTAAGAAGTACAAATAGGTAGTTACAGAAAAACCATGGGGATGTAAAGTACAGTATAGGAAATGGAGCAGCCAAAGAACCCACGCATGACCCATGGACATGGACAATAATGGGATTGCATGCAGAAGTGGGGGGTGCCGCATGAAGGGGCCAATGAGGGACAGTTTGGGACAACTGTAACAGCACGATCAATAAAATATAATCTAAAGAAAAAAAGGAGACCATGTATTAAAGAATGGTCCTAATTCATATTTAAAATGTAAGGGAAACATGATTGACCATGAAAAGTGCCCTTCATTTCATGGTTAAGAGCAAGAGCCTGGAAGTGAGGCAGACCTATGTTAAAATTCTGTTTTTGTCACTTGCTGTCTGTGTAACTTGAAGCAGTTGCCTGTGTGTCCTCATCTGTAACATGGGGATGATACAATAGTACCTACTTATAGCACTATATAAAGGGATGAGTGATATAATGCATACAGAGTACATATCAGAGCTTGAACATGGTATATGCTAAATAAGTGGGTTGTTATTATTTGATAAATTTGGAGGAAGAGTTGGGGATCCCTGGCAGAGAGAGAACAGCATTGGTTGCTGTGAAGAGCAGTAGTAGAGTTTTAAATGTCTGTTTTGTTGGACTGTTACTGAGTTTTGAAATGAATTCGCACGGTGGTCCTGGGTATGCGGCAGAAACATATTTAATACATTTTTGCCTTTAGGGAACTTAGGCATCTTTAAAAAGGTCAGTGTACAGTTTGTTTATGAGATGGCTCAGCAAGCAGTGAGGCTGGAAGCTCTCACAGTGACAGTATATGCATCATGTCGTTGTCATTTGTAGAGAAGATTTTACGACGTGTATCACAGTTTTCATATCCTGTTGGGATTCCTGTGAATGATTAAAACATCAGTGTTCGTTACTTTATGATTTTCTTAATCCAGCCTTGCACTAAATGAGCTTCCAAAGAACGGGACCTAGTTGGATGCCAATCAGGATCACTGGAGCTCTGAAGGAACGCTGGGAAAAATTAAGCATTGAAAGTGTTAGTGTCTGGTTCCACACTTTTGGTAATAGAAATTGGTAGTGTCATTTCCGATGAGCATTCCTGTTGTTCCTTTAGCAGCTGATAATTATTTCTTGTATGTGATCCACAGTGTGTATATTTAATTCTTTTGGATACAAGATAGGTTAAGAATCCAAGACCATGATCTTTAGTTTGGAAGAAATATGATTTGAATCTGGGCTCTACACCTTACAAATTATACAATATGGAGTATATGTTTTTGTGAGGATTAAGTGAGAAAAAACGAAAAGTGAACACTAAAAACTTTCTCTTCATTTTCGTCTCCAATGCTGTATAGCCTAATGTTAAAGAGGGAATATTTGCCTTAAAATACGTTGACATAACAAGGCTGTATTTTACAGAAAGTAGTACACCTACTTACCCTAAGTTCAAGTTCAGGTAGCCCAAATTAAACTCTTTGAGGACTGATTTCTGGCTCTTAATGGGTTATGGGTAAGGTGCAGTTTAGCCTCCTTACTTACATAGCTTCAGTGAACAATCTATTTCTTGTTGTCCCAAAGATTTAAGGTGATTTATAGAACAGGTATATTTTTATTGCAAAATCTGGCAGTCAAGAAGCTGCAGAGTTCAGCTTTATTATATCACTCTTCATTTACTTTTCTGTCTTTACTGGGTTTCATAATCTTGCAGTTGGTTGTAAAGCCTTGAGTTTTTCTGCATCACAGCATTCCCATTAATCATTACGATGCCAGATTATAATAAACATTAAGTTTTAAGGCAGGCAAATGGCGTGGATGCACTGTTTTATTCTTTAATAGCTTCTTAGTATTCAGCATTGATCCCATGTACACAGATTTTAAAAAATTTTTCCCTGAGCATCTGAAGAGAAAAAATTTAACACAACAGCACTTGGCTCTTTCAACTTCCCTGATTATCATGTTGATGGTAAAACCCAGGCAAGTTACAAAGATGTAGAAAGATGTGCAATTGCAGAATCTACATTCAGAACCGCTCTGGCTTCCCTAATGCCTGTGTTTGAAAAACAGCCACCATGGACTGTGGACTCGTAAAGGGAAGCGGATGCATGTGATCAGCGATGGGAGCTGGTTATTGAAAGGGGGTTGCAGCCCCCTGGGCAGAGCTGCTGTTTGTGGGCCGCGCCTTCTACGGGGGGAGAACTGAAGTGAGGAATTCTTAAGGCAAAGGAGCAGAGTATGTTTTGGTGTCTTCTTCTCTTACATTTCCCATCTCTGTGAATTTTAAAAGAACAAATACAAATTCATGTCATAGTCGTGTGTGCTACATGTCTGAGGGCACGGCATTGATTCGGCCTTCTTGTTGTTCTGTCTGTTTTAAAGAAGCTAACTTTCTAGTCTTCTTACCTGTATAGTTGAGATAGCTTGTGTCCAAGATTCAGTCTAGTGGTTTTGTTGCATCAGTTGTCTACATATTAAATCTGCAGATCCAGATGTATATATATATATAAAGATTATAGTGTAAAGATACAAATATATATGTGTATAGTGTTTTAACATTATTGGTGCCTTATTCATTCAGTACTAATTCTCAGGAAACTATAAACCATAGCTAAGGAAACAGGACAGGCAGAAAATATGTATTTGTTGGTATGATGCTTTTACACTTACTCAGTGATGCTTTTGCTTTATGGGTGTAATGGAGGGGGAAGTGCACAGAACTTTGGTATTAGACTTGTGCTCAAATGCTGCTTCTGTCACTTATTGGTGATGTGGCAACTTATTTCATCTTAGCATACTCATTTGTAAAATAATAATATTTAACTCCTATGCTTATTGTGTGGATTAAATTAGCATCTTTGTTGAATAAATATTTGTTAGGCATGTATTAAAGGCCATGCGCACTGTTCTAGCCTTTTGAAGATGCAGCAGTTAACAAAACAGATTACATTCTCCACATTTATGAAACTAATATTCTAGCAGGGGCCTGCAAATAATGGCCTATGTGCTAAATCTGGCCCTCTGTTTTTGTAAATAAAGTTTTATTGGAACACAGTCACATTTGCATAATTATCCATAGCTGTCGAGTTGCGTAGTTGTGATAGAGACTGTATGATCTGCAAAACCTAAAATATTTACCATTTAGCTCTTTACAGAACAGTGTTCCAACTTCTGCCATAGATCACTGATTTGAAGCCTTTTTTGTTTTCTAATATAAGCTTGTACTGCTGTGAATTTCTCTGTAGGCACATATTAGTGACATCCCACTAATTTTTATATGTTGTGTTTTCCTTTTCATTCTCCTCAAAAATATTTTCTAACTTCCCTTGTGATTTTTTAGGACCTATTTGTTATTTAGAAGTGTGCCATTTAATTTCCAAATATTTGGTGATTTTCCACAAACTTCTTTGTTAATATTTAATTCTCTCGAGGTCGGAGGATATAGCCTACATGATTTTCATTCTTTTGAATTTGAGATTTATTTATGGATCAGAATAGAGCCTATCTTAGCGACTGGTCCGTCTGTACTGGGAAAGAGTGTGTGTTCTCCTCTTGTTGGGCAGAGTGTTCTCTGCCTGCTAACGGGCCCCGCGGGGGCAGTGGTGTTCTAGTGCGCTTTGTCCTGGCAGTGACTGAGAGGGCAGTAGTGATGTCTTCAGCTGTAATTGTGCGTTGCGTCTATGTCTCCTTTCAGTTGTATCACATCTTTTTTCATGTATATTTGAGTTCTGTTACTAGCCGTGTTAGTACACGCTTAAGATCGTTATGTTCTATTAACAAGTTGACCTCTTTTTCATTCTGTACCTCCTTATCTCTGGTAATGTTTCTTATTCTGAGTATAATGCCTGATATTAATATAGCCACCCTGCATGGTATATTTTTTCTATTCTTCTACCTGTAGACTATCCTCATCTTTATATTTCAGTGAGTTTTTGTAATTAATATAAAGTTATGTTTTGTTCTTTTACCCGGTTTTATAATCTCTGACCTTTAATTGCAGACTCAGACCATCTACACTTAATGTAATTATCAACACGGTTGGGCTAAATTCTATCAGTGTGTCATGTTCCCCCAGCTGCCCATGTCCTTTTTCTTTCATTTTTTCCTCTGGATCAGTTAACTATTTATCATAACTCCATTTTATCTTCACTACTGACTTACTTTCTTACTTTTTTAGTGATACTTCCAGGCTTTATAATAAGCTTATTTTATTTATCATAGCCTATTTCAAGTAATATTATATCACTTTACATATAATGGAAGAACTGTACAAGTGTAAACTTCTATTCTCTGTTCCTATTTGCTATTTTTGGTTATACATTTTATTTTGTGTGTGTTATAAACCCCATGATACTCTATTATTTTTGTTCAATTCTCTTTTAAAGATATTAAAAATGGGAAAAATTATATATTTTGTATACTTGTGTTATATACTATAATATACAGTATGTTTTGTATAGTTTTCCAACCAATTTGCTCTTTCCTGCACTTTTCCTTTACATCCATCCAGATGGCCACCTGACGTGATTGTCCTTCTGCTCGAGGGACATCCTTTGGTGTTTCTTGCAGTGCAAGTCTATAGATGTCGCTCGGGTTGGTTCTTTCCTTCAGTCTTTTCTGTTCAGCTTTGTTAAGGTTAGCGAGGGCCGCCTTGAGTTTCAGTCTAAGTAGCCCTACTGCTAAGGCGATACCTTCCGAGGACGCTCCCTGCTGCCCTGTGTATTGTGAGGCCTGCCTCCTCGGACCAGTAGGAGCGTGAGTTGTTCTCAGACGTGTGCGAGTTCTGGATATTGTTTGCCTAATACTTCATTCCAGGCCTTGGAGAACTTCTTCTCATGTATTCACACATCGGTTCTCTACCAGAGGCTTGAGGTGAAGGAACTCTTTGCAAATCTTCGGAGCGCTCGTTCCCCGCCCCCTCCTCTCTGTAGCAGCCTCCTGTCTGACACTTGGCCTTGGCCTTGCTGAAGCGAACAAGACTGCTGGGCTGGAGCCGGGCTCCCTCGCGGCACTGCCGTCGGCAGGCTGCCTGCGGGACGCAGGCTGGGACAACGGCAGGCCCGCCGGGTCGGCCTCCGTCTCTCAGACGCCACGGTCTCACACTGCCTCTTGTCTGATGCCAGAAAGCTGCTCTTCCTTATGTTTTGCCGGATGTTCTAATTGTTTAATACCATTAATAATATTTTTGAACTTATGCCATTATATTTCTTGTATGACTTTTTTTTTTTTTTGGTGTATAAATCACTAGAAGTAGAATATCTTGGTAAATTTTTTAGCGTTTTTCTGACACATATTGAATTACTGTCCAGAAAAATTACCTTAATTCACACTGTTTCCACTCTATTACCAGCACTAACATCAGCTTTTTTTCTATTCTATTAGAGCAGGTCCTTGAATAATGTTTTGTTATAATGTTGATGAGATGCCGTAGAAACTTCACTTCTGTTTATATCCATTAGCCTGTGGTGAAATTGGTTTCATTTTATGTTATTTTGCTTAAAATTGCAAAACTGACAGTGTTAAGTGAGGACATACTTTATTCTATTCTGCTATTTAGCATTTCTTGAAAAAACCACCATCTGCAACTGCTTAAGGAGCCCGGGCAGAGTCTTCCTCTTCTGGAGGGCCACTTAGTTCTCTTCTGGTTTGTTCTGGAATCCTTCCTTTCGCTTTTAGCAGTTACTGTCGCTTACCCACCGTCGTTCCAGTGCTGCTGTCTTTGGTCATTTTTAACAGGCCGTGCCGATGGAGACTTTTCTTCATGTTAGTGAGCGTGTCTTAATAGACCAGCTATAAAAAGCATGTGGGTGATGGGTTTTCCGTATCCAGGATATTGAACAAGCTCTTCATGGGGGAGAAATCAAAGCACAGCTATTTTTATCTCATGCGGCGCCTTTAACTTTGTGCAGTCGGGGAAGCTTTCCCTCTGCGTGACATTTCGGCTTCTTCTTAGATAAGAAACTGTCACTGGACCACTAATTCACAAACTCCATCCTGATTCAAGAATTAAAGGGCCCAGGCGGAGGCAGCGAGCGGGCCTTAATGTGCATTCAGAGGCAGCGCACCTCCTCTCTCGCAGGCCCCGCCCACACCGCGGGAAGGCTGTGTGGAGTTTTCTCACTTGTTGTCTTCGCTCACTGCCTCACTGGTTAGTACCCACGAGGGACAAAATTCAGGAAAATGGGAAGCCGAGGCAACAGGTTCTTAACGTGGTTGGTAACCGGTCATGCTCTGAGCTGGCTCCACACTCCCTGGCTCTTTCAGATGTTTCAAGCTGACCCCTTTCTTGGTGTGTGTTGGGGGGTTGGGGTGGGAGGGGTCTTTGGAGACCACCTTCTAGGCCTCTTCTGCAACACCTGTGCCGTTGGACAGTGGCTGACTCCTTCCCATCAGCTCCTGCTTTTGCTGTGGTCCACTTCAAACGCAGATTCTCGCCGACACGGCCCTCTCTTCCTTCTGGGGCCCCTGTTGAGAAAATATTAAAGCATCTTTGGTCTGACCCTCTCCCACAGAACCCACGCCTGGGAAGCACTCACACGCTTCTCATCCCACCTTCCATGGTAGCATGGTAACTTCCCTCAAACAGTCACGCCAGGCTTCTCAGTAGCAGTCGGCACACCAGTTACCAGTTCCTCCCTGGGTCTTCTCCGGAGGGCAGGATGCTCTGGCATTGTTGTTTAGGCTCTGGGAGCTGTCGGCTGAATGAGGAGCAGGGGTATACTTACCCCTCTCCTGCTTGCAGGGGGCAGAGGGTGGGAACACAGTACACTTTTCATCAGTGTCCTTCGTACAAAACCCCCTGCTATTGCCCATACCTGTTCTCCTTGATCTTGCCAAGGGTCCCAAGACTCTTGGAACTTCTTTTTGACCATTTTATTTTTCTTCCTGTAAATTCTGCCTCTGAGCATACTGGCATCTCATAGCTGTCATGTCAGAATATCATTCAAAATTGAGATTAAAAATTTCCCATTTCACGTGTGGTTATTGCCACGTTGGTTCGCGGGCCTGGTGTTTCCGCGTTGCCGTAGTTCTCCCTCGGAGGCTCATATGCGGCCAAGCCTCGTGCGTGGAGAAGTGTTTTCCATGTATGGCTCCTGTATAGCAGGCCAGTGCCACAGCCGCCGGAGACAGGAGAGGGGACCATGGAAGAACCTAGCCAAGCCCTGCCCCTTCTACCAGGGAGTAAACACTGCCCGACCCAGAGAGGGCCCTTCGCTGCCTGTGCCAATTAGAGACATATGTAGCTGTTGCAGAATTCCGAAGAGCAAAGAATGAGTCCTTCCTTCACAGCAATTTAACCAATAGGGATACATGTTAAAAAAAAAAAAGCAAAGGCAACTTAGGGAAATGTATGAATTTAGTGCTATTATCCTCTACTCGGATACTATATTTGGTTATCCCAAAATCATTTTATTAATTGTTATCTGGAAAACATTATGTTGAAAACTAATCCTCAGTTTTATTATTTACATCCACTGTTTTTCAGACTAAAAGAATGCTTATAGACTAACATATCTGATATATTAATTTTTTAAGGAAAATTTCTCTTACTTGGAGGATTCTATTGATGATTAAAAGCTATGATTAAGGTTTAAAAGCTACAGCTAAATAATAAATCTAATATTTTTGCAAGGAGGGAACTCCCAACTATTAAGCCTATGCCACTGACCTGGTACTACGCTGTTTACTGGTTTATTTATTGTCATTTAACCCTTAGAGAACACTGTGAGTTCAGTATAACCACCCTATTAGTGCAGACGGAGAGAGTTAGGCCGCGAGAGTTAACTACTTAGGTTTACATATGTAGCAAGTTATGAAATGTGGTTTGTCACAGTCTCTTTTGCTCTTAAGTACTTGGCATTCTGTCACAGGGTTCCTCCTAGGGGTATTTAACGAATGCTTTTCATGATGGAAGCAAAACTACCTGCAAAATAAATAAAAATCTGTACAGCATTTCCATCAGCTTGATAAACAGCTGTGTCATGGTGTGGGGTCAAGCCTTCTGCAGCTGGAAGAGTACATGCTGCATGTATGATGCCAGTCAGGCTGGGGGTGTTCAGAGGCACTAGACTGACCGTGTTTGGACGGTCTGCATTTTATCATGTTTTAAGCTCTCACTCGGATTCTAAAGTCTCCACTGCCTAATCAGCTATAATTACCGTAATCTCCTGTACAGAGTATTTTAACCATTTTATTTATTCATTTTGTTTTTTATCATCCTCCAATTGGAGAGTTCTTTGGAAGAGTTCAGGCCCTACTAGAATCTTTATATAATTAGCTTTCAGTACTTCTTAAATAGAATACATTGAAATGTAACTGTAGAAATGTGGGAATCATCATCGCAAAGGGGAATGCTAAATAGAAGTTAAAAAAGAAAGATTAAAATTGAGATCAGAAGGAAACAATAGCAAATTCATTAGCAAGTCAGCTCACGCAGCCCAGGTTCCCACAAAGGTTAATCTTTTAGGTAAGCGAAGGGATACGAGGCCGTGAAATAGACCATTCTTTTTTGGAATGTCTCAATTCTCAGCCCCCTTAAGGAGGTTTTTGTCTTTGGATTGCTGCCTGCACCAGTTTTCGCTCTGGAGGAAAGGAACTGGTTTTCTCCTTGCTGTGTTCATATGCTGTGTTAATGAACAGCTGCTTGCTCTCCGAGATTTAGTCACTGGAACTCAGATGCATCAGAACCAGAGGCTCGAAAGGCAGGCGACCTACACACCCAGTGGAGTCCAAGCCATGGGGCTGCAGAGCTGCCCATCAGCTCTTGTAATAATTTAATCACTCACTCTCCATCTCCTCTGGTGCCAGAACAGACTTCTATGTGCAGAGCGGGTGTTTGGTCATCTTTTTTTGTTGTTTTAAAATCAATTGACCAGCTCTTTATTTTCTCCTCTCTTCCTTTCCCGACATCCCTTCTCTTCTCTCCGCCTTTCCAGAGAGAATGAGCGCCAACTGCCTTGGATGTTTCCGTGCATATCCCTGTGACTAATGGTGTGCTCGTGTGACTACGGCAGCCCTCAGCTCGTTACACAGCCCTCTTAAAAGGAGGGGAGGAGACATTAACGATGATAGATGAGGTCTCCTAGAAATCCATGATTAGTAATTTCATAAATAGTGGTGCTGCTGACAGGACTTAGCAGGGGATGAGCCAAGTGCTGAGGACACTGTGACCCTTCAGCCAGAGGTTAATGACTCTTGAAGACCCAATGCTTATTAAATGACTGAATTCGGTATTTCCACTTGATGAAACCTTCACTTCTTTACTCCTTGGGTTTAGAGATAATATTTGGTCATCAGTTTTGTTAACAAAAAAAGCTTTATTGGGGAAAACGTTGAATATACACAGAAATGCATATAACCAGCTCAGTTATCCATTCCTGCTCAGTTTGTATTATCTATACAAGTAGTTACTTTCCCTCTCTCCAGATTATTTTGAAGCAAATGCCATACGTCTTATCATTCTTTTCATAAATATTTTACCATTATCTCTGAAAGATAAGGATTTCACTTATAAGCCCCAGTTCTGTTATCTCATTTATGGTAAGGAATCAAGAATATAATTCCTTAATATCACCCAGCCATACAGCACCCCAGTTTTACCAATGGAGAACCTGAGTCCAGAGAAATGAAGTGACTTGACCTAGGTCACAAAACTAGGCAGTAGCTAAGCCGATACTGGGACTGACCCCCTGTCTTACAGCCTTACAGGGATGCTGTTTTCACTATGTGAGGGAAAGTTTGCTTCTGAAACACAATATCCCAATAAAAGGACCGACCGTTTCTCTTTCAAGTTCGCTAAAAAGCAGCTCGGCGTCTCTGTGAAGTAATGCCATCTTTCTAGATCTCAGCTCTTTATTTCTAAAATGTGATGAATGGGATAGGTTTATTTAACAAAATTGATTAGGAGGTTTTTTTTTTTCCTTTCCATATTAAGTGTTGCATTAAGCACTGTGGGTAGAGTGGCGGCAAACCTAATGTAGCCCTCGTCCTTATGAAGAACCTTTTTTCTGTGACAAATATGATAGAACAGGGCTGAGAGATGCTAAACGTGAAATGTTACAGGCTGATTTAGGAAGAACCAATGGGTTTATAACTTGTCCAGTTACGTGGTATATTTTGTATTTAGTTTGGTCTCATTTTATCACCTTCATTGTATTCCTAATTATTTTATAGTTTTTGGTCAATATTTTGAGCTGGATATTTTATTTTATTTTCTAAGTGGTCATTGCTAATATAAATGAAAACTATTAATTTCTGTGTATTTACCTTGTAGGTACAGACTTTATTAAATTCTTAGATAAAATAATTTTTTAAAAATTCTTTTGGATATTCTAGAAAATTCTTTTATCTGCAAATAATAACATTTTTTTCCTTCTAAAGATTCATGCTACTTAGCTTATTTTCTTAACATAATATATAAAACAATATGAGTAAATTGTAGTGATTGAGGATTTTCTTGATTTTGATGAGAATTCATTTAGAATTTTAACTTTTAATATTATGCTTGCTGTTTGTATTCCTGATAAATATACTTGGTACTGTTCTAAAAGTTTCCTTTTGTATATAATTTTTAAACTGAATGGCTGTGTTGAATTCAGTGTGTTTTTATATACTGTGATTCAATCACACAGTTTACCTTTAATTTGTTAATGTCATTATTTAAACTGGCAGATGTTGAATCATTATTACTCTTTTAATGTATCAGTTTTTAATAATCTCTAAGATATTTTTATGCTTCTTGGTCACCTCAAATTTTGTGATCTTTCTTGTGGCAATTTTGTTAATTTCTATTTTTACCAGAAAGCATTTATTTCTTTTGGGTTTTCAAATGCATTGGCCTCGAACAACATTTAATATTCTTATATATTTTTTAATATCAAAAGCTGTTATATCTCCATTTTATTTTTAAGTCTGTAGATTTTTATTTTCTCCCCGTTTTAATTAGGCTTGTGAGAAATTTGCCTACTTTTAAACTAATCA
>PVJD01005511.1:0-115260 GCA_004026545.1 Mormoops blainvillei | reverse complement strand
GTATTTTATATTTTATGATCAGATTTTTACAAATAAAAATAAGATTTTATTTTAGTATTTCTCCAGATCACTTAAAAAAAAATCAACCCTCAGTGTCAACATGTAATTTTCAATTTTGTGGATTTACCGCAATTTTCTTAGTCTCCACATGTTGTACATTTAACTTTTTTTTGGCAATTTTCAAAATTTTTACCATTAACGAGAATACTGTGGTGAACGTCTCTTTCTCCACCTTTGATTATTTATTTAGAATACATTCTAAAAAATGGAGTTCCCTAGTTCAAAGCAAGAATACTAACAAAGCAGGTTATTTTGAATTATAAAATAATAGGTATATCATAAAACAAGAAGTTGAACAAAACTCTGTAACTATATCAGTCAGTGGTGTAGTGCCCCTGGTGACCCCGGGATTGTGTCCCTCCCCCACAAGACAGCGCTGTGAGCAGCCGGATGGATGGGCGCTTGGTGGCAATAGCTGGGATGCTAAGTGGTTCCCCAGTTGCCTGAGGATGTACTTTTCGTGGTTCCCCAGCCAGCGGTCCAACCCACATTCCCTAGGAAATGCCACCTTTGTGTGATGGGCCACGTTTACACAAGCACTCTGTGAGGCAGGGGGGCAGGGGGTGGCAGCCCCATATGTGGCTGAGGGGACTCATTTTCAGACTCTAAGTAACACGTCCAGCAAGGTGGCTAGTGGTGGAGTCAGGAGTGGATCTAACGTGAGACTTGTTAACGACTTATTAACAACATTAATGAGTCCAGGGTCTGTTTTTGGTTTAGTTTGCTCTCCCTAGTAACCTGAACACAGTTGGGGGCCCCATGTTTTGAAAGTGTTGTGAGATTTCCCTGTAATCCATTTCTGTAAACATGCACTTGTATAAATTTAAAAATTAAAAAAGAACACCCCAAATTGTGAGCATTCTGTCTTGCTCTCTTACCCTTTCTAAGCCCGACATGGCTTCGTTATGTGTCAGGCACCATTCTAAGTGCTTTATTCACATTATCTTGCCCAGAACAAAGTTTCTAATTTATCTTCCCTTGAGAATTGGGGAGTCTGAGGCACAGAAAGGGCCTGGTATTTGCTCAAGGCCAAAGGGGTGGTGGGCAGCCCAGCCGGGCAGTGGGGGTTGGCCGTCTGCTCTCCTAACTGCACACTAAGCTGCCTCACGGCAAAACGGCTCCCGGTGAATAAAGAAACAAACGCTAAAATTAAATGCCAGGGGAGCCCTGGGCTCTGAGAGCAGCTTGGCTGGTGTGGTTCCCTGCAGCCAGCGTCTCTTCTGCTCTTGTTAGTTACAGTTTCTGACGTCTGTGTGCTTTTCTGAACGGAAGGCTGTCCCCAGCTGAGACTTGACTATATAAGTGGTTTTAAACTCTTTAATAACTCCTGCCACCCACCTCCTCTCTCAGCCGCAATTAAGAATTTCTGGACGACAGCGCACCATCCAGTTTTTGTTTTTAAAGCTCTAGAAGAGGAAATTGAACCCTAATACATGTAAAATTGGCCCTGCTGGCAGAAATTCACTAGTGACAGTGAAGAGATGCAGCCGTGAGGAAGGCGTGAAATGAAGAGAAAACTCTTGGGCAGAAAGCAGAATTTAAGAGAGAGGAATTTAAAAATGCATGGATGTAAAAAGAAAAGAACGAAACAAACCATGTCCAGCAGGTGCATCGCTGCTGTGGGCACCGTTCTTTCCTACGAATTAGAATGTACAGACGTCAGGGGTGATGACGGCACCTGGGGGCTGGGCTCCTGGCAACGGGACGGGGCTTAAGGAGGGAGGGAGGGACCAGCCAGGCAACCGCGGTAACAGGAAGGAGGTCAACAGAAAATACATCAGGATTAGGTAGGATACTCGTGAACAGGGGACAGGGGAACATCAGGAATTTCTTAAAAGAAAGTGTTTGGTGTGGGGTGTAGGGAGAGGAAAGTTTGCTTTCCATTGTCAAAGCATTCTCCCTGAAAGAGTCGTCAGAGGCCTCAGGCATTGCCAGGGAAAGAGGGCAGGGACCGGGGTGTTGCTTCTGGGGCAGATATGTTGTCTTGTGATGAGTCTTCAGAAGCTTGATGTAAGGAAGCAATTGGGAGGCATCATCTTGGCTGTTCCAGGGAAACGGGAAAAAGGTTGTGGTCGATGGCCAGAATTTCCTCTTGCGAGACCTTTGCTTAAATATTTTCAACACTTTAAAAATTTCAGCCAAACAGAAACAGGTAAATAAAATGAACCTCCATGTACTCAGTATTGACCAACATTAACCGTGGATTTTTTTTTTCTTTGGTTTGTTTTTGTTTTTTTGCTTTAAAAAATAATTTCTCTTTGGCACTTTCTTTTAGAGTTACAGTTAAAGGGTTTGTTTTTTTGTTTTTTTTTTGGTATTGGGGAAGAATAGAATTAATTCAGATTATGAATCTGTGATTTGCAAAGAAAAGTCTTAAAAGATATATGCCAGAGGTTAGCTGGGGACATTGAAGCTCTAGGTGACTTTATAAACCATTTTCTACTTTTTGAAACATTGTGTCCTTCCAAGGATGCTTATAGCCCCACCCTTTAGAATATGCAAAAGAAGATTCTAGATTGCTTTATAAAAATCACATTGAGATGTAGGAAGGCTTCACTATCCAAATGGTTATTGTAGATTGGTCCTACATCTAGTTCTCAAAGTGTTAATTGCCAGATAACTACTGATTGTCTTCAAAGAAAGTGAAAAATAAACTGAAGTATCCATAAAGATGTCAGCCTGTTGTTTATGCTTAGCTGGTGATTTATGCATCTTTTCGTCCTTTTTGTTGAAGGTGACTGCTGAGGTCGGAAAACTCCTGGGGGAAGAGAAGGTGGATGCAATCCTTTGTGTGGCTGGAGGATGGGCTGGGGGCAATGCCAAGTCCAAGTGTGAGTCCTTTTCTGAGTTAATCATTCATTCTGCGCTGCTCTTTGTCCGGTGGGCAAGGGTGGATCTGCGACGTGTGCCAGGCCAGGTGCTTTCCTGTGTGTCTCCCAGTTTTTACAGTAGTTCTGTGAGGTAGACATGAACACCCCATTTTACAGATGAAGAAAACACTTTCCATAAAGGGAATTAGGGGAGGGGGGCGTGGAGTTGGAAGTTCAGAGGCAGAATGAAGTCGGCATTATTCCGTCCCCAGCCTTACAGGGCTTATTACTGGGAATTGGGGGATGTGTATGCAATGGAGAGATCGTTCCGCAGGTCAAAAGGCCTCAAACTTCGGCTTTTATCAATGCTGAGAACATTTTCCAAGTTTTCATTGTGAACATTTCCAAGCACACAAAAAAGCCGGAAGAAGAGTTCTGTAAACACCGTTGCCCTCGGTCTCTAGTGGACTCAGTAATTGCTAACAGTTGCAGTGCCTACACTCTGCCTTCTGGGCATGTGTGTCCTCCGCCTGCAGAGGCGGATTAAGGTCGGTTGAGGCCCCGGGTGCGGAAGAAAATATTTAAACATGCTGTCAGGTTTTACTACTGATTGTAAACTCGTACCTAATTAAAATTGCGCATATGAAACCAAACTTGGTATCATTAGAAAAAAGCGTAAAGTTGGGGTTTTGCGGGACCCTTCGGAAGTCGGGACCCAGGGCGTGCGCCCGGTTAAGTCTGCCTCTGTCCGTGTGCCCAGTTAAATCTGCCTCTGTCCGTGTGTGTACTTTTTAACCACTTGCAAGTAAGTTGACACTTGACCAGTTTCAGCATGCACCCCCAGGGAGTAAGCTCATTTTCCTGCATCATCAAAACACCATCATACTCTCAAAGAAGACTAACAGAAACTCTATAAGATTAATAATACTGAACTCATATTCAATTTCCCCAATTTATTTCATGTCTTTTAAAGGTGTTGTCCCCTCCGCCCCCACCCAAAACATATTCCAGTCACGGTTTGTGCCTCATTTTGTTGTTGTTTTTAGTTTCTTAATCCAGAATTTGTTTTTCCTCTGATAGGCTTGGTGAGTCTGGGTAGTTTTCGTATAGAATGTCCTACAGATGAGTGTGTCTCCCTGCTCCCTTAAGGCATCATTTACCTTGTTCCTCTAGCCCTCGTATTTCCTGTGACCTAAAATTTAGGCCTAGGGACTTGCTTAGATTCAGGCGAAACGTTTGGGAGGCGAGAATTCTTCCTGAGTGATGTGTACTCATACTGATCGCTGTGCGGCTCTCACCGTGTGGGACGGCCCTGCCCACCCAGAGTGATGCCAGATTTGATGCTAAGGCGGCAGCTGAGCGGCTTCCATTGGAAAGGTCCATTTTTCTGTCTGCAGTTAGTAAGTGAGCCACGGGTAGTTGCTTTCGCATTGTCTGTGAAGATCCTCTTCCCAAGCACCTTAAGAGTCCCAAAGTTCTAAAACCTAAGGGTTTTAAGCACCCATTGATAATCCCTGCCTGAATCAGTTATTCCAAGGGGATGGGGAAAGGGGTAGCTCTCTAGTTCTGCCATTTCTTCCACATTTATTAGTCAAAGGCATATAAAAAGGAGTTGATTTTCTGTGAACCGCAGTTTCACTTGAAACTGCTATTTTGTGGGGTCATCAGGTTGGCAAAACACCCCGAAGGCCTTTTGTGTGTTTTGGGAACAAGAAGTGATAAATGTGGGTCCACCCATTTTTTTTTTCTCTAGTCCTTTTTAGCGGGAAAATGCAATGCCTTGGTTATCACTGAGAGAAGACCCCCTCCTGGTATATCGGGAGGCCTCTCCTCCTGGATCACGGGTACAGTGGCACTGGGTTCCTTGTGCCTTGTAAGGGACGGGGGGACAGCTGCCCGGCCACCAAAGTTACAGGCGTTACCCCTTGTTTCTTCTTACATTTTTAGCAAGGCCAGAGAGTTAAAGTACGTGTGAAATGGTTGGCATTTCAGCTTTCTTTTAAAGGGCCTTTAAGGCCGATGTTAAACTTCTGGCTGTAAAAAACGTAGCTCTGTAAAAGCTCTCGTCATGTCTGCAGGGTTGAGGTCCCTCAGCTTTTATCAAGGGTTAAAACCTGATGTAGACATACACGTTCTTTTGTCTTTTTTTTCTTTCTTTATTTTTATTGTTGTTCAAGCACAGTTGTCTCCATTTTTCCATCACCACTGTCCCTCTCCCTACCCATGGCATACACATTCTTTTTGCAAATCTCATGCTCTTCATGAAGCAGAACAATCTTTACATGAAAGCCAGCCACTGATACCTGTTAACAGTCCTCATTTGTTGGCTGAAATGTTCCCAGTTACAGTGAGGAATCTGAGACTCCAGCAATCAGGTGGCCTGGATTCGAACCAGCACCTCTGACCACAGAGCCCCATGCTGCTTGTCCTAGGCCTTGCAGCCGGGGACTGGGGGAGGCTGGCGTTCCCGTCATTGTCATGGATGGAGCGTACATTTCAGTTTCTTTACTGCACGTGCTGAGCCAACCTACTGTGTTTCACTCAGCTCTCTATAAAAACTGCGACATGATGTGGAAGCAGAGCATGTGGACGTCGGCCATCTCCAGCCACCTGGCCACCAAGCACCTCAAGGAAGGAGGCCTCCTGACCTTGGCCGGGGCCAAGGCCGCCCTGGACGGGACTCCCGGTAAGCCTTCCTTTCCCCGCCGGCGAGGTGGGAGTGCTACACTGACTCGCTGCCGGGCCCCTCCGTGAGACGAGGACCGTTGAAAGCCCTTTACCTTCTGAGGTGCTTCGCGTGGGTGGATTTTTCTTCCTTTAGACCTGAACCTTCTTAGGAGAAGGACTCCTGATTCTTTTATTTGCATTGTCCTTACGTTAAGGAGTGCTGTAATCTGGCACCCCTCCCCCCATCCGGTTTACTTATCCATGATCCACTCAGGGAAAGAATGGTGGTGTATTTGTTTATCAGATAGTTCCCAGTTACAGTGAACAAGCTGAGACTCCAGCAAGCGGGTGGCCTGGATTCGAACCTGCACCTCTGACCACAGAGCCCTGTGCTGCTTGTCCTAGACCTTGTAGTCAGGGACTTGGGGGAGGCTGGTGTTCCCACCACTGTCAGCAATGTGAACGATTTGATAAACCCATTTTACCGTCATCACACTGTGTTCACGTGCCGGAGGGAGGCAGCTTGGCAGCTCTTACAGACTGAGAGAGGCTGGGGTGGATTCTTCGCCCTAGCCATGTGGCTTCGAACAAATTGTGTATCTCTTTGACCAAGTTCCTGCCGTGGCTTCTTTCATTGTAACTAGTGAGAGTAGCATCTACCTTGAGGAGTAGCTGCGAAACATCTGCGGTATTAAGATGCATGAAGTGCCCAGCACGCCGTGAGTCTTCTCATAAGCCACTGCATTTCACATGTATTCTCATTTAATCCTGGGGTTGATGTCATTATTAATCTTTTTTAACTTACAGGTAAGGAAACTAAAACTTAGGGCGGTTAACTCACTTGTCTGGGTACATGCAACACGTAGGTTGTAATCTTACTTTGAACCAGAACCCTGGTCATTTCTAAATTACATGCTTTTCCATCACATCATGCAGATCTACGTGTCCTTTGCATTTTTTTACTCCCTGTCTTAGTTTGCTAGTGTTGCCATAACAAAGTACCACGGGTGGCTTAAATGGCAGAAATTTGTTTCATAATTCTAGAGGCTGGACCTTCAAGATCAAGGCGTCAGCTGGGTTGATTTCTTGATTCCTTTCTGGCGCCACTCTCCTTGGCTTGGCTGATGGCCGTCTTCTCCTGTGTCCTCACATGGTCTTCCCTCTGAGCCTGTCTGTCCCAATCTCCTCTTATAAGGACATCAGTCATGCTACCTTAGGACCTACGCTAAGGACCTCATTTTAACTTAATTACCTCTTTAAAGACCCCATCTCCAAATACAGTCATATTCTGAGACATGGGGATTAGGACTTATAAACATAGGGATTTTTTGGGTGGGCACAGTTCAATCCATAATACTCCCTCTCAGATGGAATTAAAGGAATTTACTTGGGATTCGTTGGGGCACAGCACAAGGGCAGAAAGGGTCCACCTCCATTACCTAAGTTAAACTCCGTTTTAATAAAAGGAGGGGGGTTGTTCAGCCTCTTCAGTGTGCTGGAGACCTTCAGCATCTTTTTCAACTTGAATGTAACTCACTGAACTGTGAGGCTCTTACAAATCAACAGTTTCTTGCCTCTCATTTTCTTATTACATTTCTCAGAGCATCTGACCTTACAAGTCTGGCGACTGCAGTCATTAAAACTGGGTGAATGCCAGCTGTGAGTTTGGTTGAGTTCTGATTTTTATTAAAGGTGACAGAGAGCAGAGACACTAGAAAGGAAATAGAGAAGCAAGTAATAGCTTGACCTTTAAAAACAAAACCAAACAAAACCAAACCTAGGATGGAAAGACTAATTTTTCAGAAGGACAGAACAGCCTCCTACTTCCCTTTGGCATGTAAATATCTTTCTTTCTTTATAGTTTTGGATTCTGGTGAAGACTGCAGGTTCTGGGACTATACAGGTTGGGTTTCTGTTGTGATTTTGCCACTTACTGTGTGATGTTCGGCAAGTTACTTAGCCTCTCTGAGCCTCAGTTCTGTCGTCTGTGAAGTGGGGATAAATAATAAAATCCTTTATGGGGTGGTTATGACTTGCAAACACCTTAGTGGATGTAAATGGCTTAGAAAGGTAAGATAGGGAGCGAATCGTAGATGTGCACCAGCCTTATTACTTACCCCGGGCTTACGTTTGCTGGCCACTCTTGCTCCAGATGTTAATAGGTGTGTTGTTCGTCTTTAAGTTCTTAGTTAGATATCGTTAAACTTATTGGAGTCAAGGAACCTTTCAACTTTCATTCAGACCCCAGAAGAATCTGGAGAAATCTATGAATAATTTGAAAGTAAATAATGAAGAGGCTTAGTTGTCTTTCAAGCCTAAGAAAAGTTGTTCAAAAATGGAAAGACGTTTCTCACTTGGAAATGAGAAAACCCCCACCGTCTTATTTCCAAGGTTGTATTTGTGGATTATCTAACGGAGGATAAACTGTATTAAAATGATAGTGATCACTACTGTTTTGCCGTGTTTGGAAATCAGTCTTGAGGGACTACCTTGATCATTTTATAACTGGGAAGAAAATATTTATCTTCTTATGAAGTACTTAAAAAAATTTTTTTTTCTCGTGCAAATGATCTGCTTACCAGCATTGTGTAGAATTCTGTAGAATTCTGTAGAATTCACCCTAAGGGTTGCTGGCTGGGAGTCTCTCTTCGTGGGACTCCCGCCTGCGTGCTGTTGGAATGGAATGAAGAGCGAGCCCTGCAGTTTGCTGGGGATGGGCTGGATGCATGGGATTCAGGGGCTGGTTCCTGCAGAGTTTGTTCGATCTTTCCAGCACTGTGGGCCCCCGCCCCTGATCAAACAGAGAAGCCAGGGATGGTGAAATACTCTGCTTGTGCTTCTAAATAATATTTGTTTGAGACCTTGACCTGCCCTTGGAATTCTGCGTTGCTGTGGAAAGCAGTTTAGCAATTGGTTCCATGCCTGGGCTGCGCTGCCCACCTCTCTCTGGACCGCTGATGCCTAATCAGCTGTTATACTTTAAAGAGCATGTGTGCTGGGCCTGTTCAAAGAGGCCGCTGACTTCTGGAAGGGGTTTCGTGAAGGAGGAGGGGTGTTTACAGCAATTAACTGTCTCCTGTTGCTGTGACAGTAGCGTTTAGTGAGCAGCTACAGCTGCGGGCTGTGGGGGACTCCGGGAAGGAGAGACCCTGTTGCTGCCACGTGTCTGTGGAGCAGACAGAAACCTGTGCTAACGAGAGGCACGCCCTGCACGCCCTGCACCAGTCAGCAGACGTTCACCGATGAGCGGAGCAGAGGAAGACTCGCAGGCAGCATTGTGTACATTTCTCAAAATTGTTCAAATGCCACTCTTTACACAGGGAGTTGGACTGTGGGGCACATTGCTTCTGTGAATTTCATGGGAAACATTTACCGAGTGCCTACCCTGTGCTGAGCCCAGAATTAAGTATTTCATCCCCATTTTACAGATGGGGTAGCTGAGGATTAGAAGGGCGATTAGAACTTGCTCAGGACTTTTCTAGTGGTAAGTGGAAGAGGTGGGATTTGAACTTGTGCAGCCTGACTCCCAAATGACAGCTCGATTTTGCTCCCGAGCAGTTAACGATCCAGAGGTTCAGAACCCGGCTCTTGCCTGGCCTTCTGCCTCTGGGTTGGCCTCAGTGCAAGCTTGTGTGTGAGCTTGGGAATGCTATTCACCCTGTCCGAGCCTTGGTTTCCTCAACAGTAAAAATAAAAACGGGATCAACGTCACGGCTGTTGTGATAAACGTTAAGAGCAAGGCGATAGCAGGTGCACTTGACACTTGCTGTATCCCTTCCACGCTCTCTCCGTAGATGTCCATCCTTCTCTTCTTCCCGGCCTCCTCTGGACCCCGGTGTGGTGGTCTTCGAACACACCAGCGGTGGCCAGTGGTCACTGAACGGTTTTCTCCCCATTTCGCAGGGATGATCGGCTATGGCATGGCCAAGGCTGCCGTCCACCAGCTCTGCCAGAGCCTCGCGGGGAAGGACAGCGGCATGCCGCCCGGGTCTGCGGCCATCGCAGTGCTCCCGTGAGTGCTTGGGGGCTCTCCGGCCACCCCTGTCTAGATCCGCTTTCCCCCAGGGACTCGGGTGTGCCTAAAATTTGCCCCAGGCCCCGAAGAGCCTTCTTTAGGTGTTGGGTGAGCCAGGGCAGGCCAGAGTGGTGGACTGGCTGACGGGCGGGTGTGTCTTTCTCGCCTCTTTCGTGTTTTCTTTCTTGCTCTTCATCCGTCCTCCTCTTCCTCCTGATTAAAAATAGTCTACACATTTTACTCTAATATTTGTTGCTCTCCCTTTCACGTCATGGTAAGGTCACTGTGGAAGGGAGACTGTATTTAGTCCTTGTGTGCGGGGGATGGGGAGGAGTCTGAGGGAGAGCGTGGGAGACGGTGGGAGACGGTCCTGTCTGTGATCCGAAGGTCCCCTCAGCGGAACCAGGTGAGGCAGCAGCTTGGCGGCACAGGGCTCCTTTTTGCTGGATAAGCACCATCGGCTTCTCTGTCGTCTGTTGTCCCATGAAGAAGCTGTTGGTACCGCTTGGGGCCTGGACCGTCCAGTTCCCTTTCACGCACGCACTGGTCCCGCAGCTGCTCTGAGTGATTCCTGAGGCCTGAATGTTCTTGGGGAAGTCGCACGTAGCCGAATTCTCTATTCTCGTTGAAGAGCCTAAGATTTCATGGAAAACAGCCACGGACCGAAGGAGGAGGCGTCTTTTTTCCCCACAGTTAAAGGCATGTTATTCTTACACTTCGAAAATCCTCAGAAGTGAGTCCACCACGTTGTAGGGAGCGAATAAAGACTTTAAGCAGGAAGCCGTTTCCCTCATTAAAGACGGCATTTTATTTTTTAAAAAGCGAGATGTGGCGTTTCCTTTGGTCCTTGTCTGCCTAACGGGTAAGTCACAAAGTGCCTCACCGAGTTACGCTCGCATGTGACCTCTGTACCTTTGGCGGCTTCTTGGCCTCTCTCTGATTGTCGTGTGTGGCCTCTCCATGGAAAACGCTGCCGCTTGTGGTGCCAGAGGCTCACGGTGCATTCTCCTGGCCGGGGAGGCCAGGCAACTGTCGTTACAAAGGGAGACACAAATGACAAGCTTATCTCCGTTCCACAGGATTACGCTGGACACCCCGATGAACAGGAAGTCGATGCCCGAGGCTGACTTCAGCTCCTGGACACCCTTGGATTTCCTTGTCGAGTGAGTATCACCGTCACAGTGTCAGTGACCATGCAGCCCTCGGCCCCCTTCTCTGACCTGACGGGCCAGAGGACACGCCTGTGTCCTCCTGGCTTATCACCAGGCGCGGTGGTAGTCTCGGGAGTTCACGGCCTCTAGTGTACGTGGTCCACCAGTGTGACTCTCCTGGAGTGGGGCGTCGGCGGCTCTGTATTGCTTCAGGGAGTTGTAGCGACACTCTGGTTTTTGAGCCTGGGTGACATCCCCTTGGCGTGTTCAACCCTCGGAGGGGAGCTTGAAAGACTTGGCAGTTCCAAGTTCTGGCCCAGAAGTTGCAGATGGGCTCTAAGGAATACCCCAGGAACCCCTGAGTGCTTTCCAATTAGAGAGCGCCGGAGTCCCAGCTGGGGGATTGATAAAGGGGTGGTGTTCTTACACCCACAGGAAGCGTTTTAGAAATTATCAGCTGCTCGCTCAACCTCGCGAATTTCTTAGGGCTCTTCTCACTCCTGTCTTCTTCGAGACTGTCTTTTTGACACCTGCAAGCAGGGTTAGTTGCCCCTCCCCACACAGTTAGTTACTAAATGTGCCTGTTCTAGCATTAATGTATTTTATTTTAATAGTCTGTTTTTTGTATTTTATTTCCCATTGCTTGACACAGCTTTGGGTGCACCATAAATGTCCCCCCCCCCGAAAAAAAGAGAGAGAGAGAGAGGCGTTCCTTCTTTCTTTCGAATATCTGGGCAGGTAATATAGCAAAGCCTGAAGTATTTTGCACATATCTATCTCTTAGAATGAACTAATTAAAAGTTTTAAGAAATTACTTAAAACCATATCACTATGTTATATATAAAGTATTTCAACAATGCAGAAAAGGACAAAGATGCAAGTTAAAATCTCGCCAGATTTTGCCACTCAGAAGTTAGAAGGAGTCAAGTCCTGAGATCAGTGGGAATGTGGCTATGTGTCCGTGACGCCGTAGCGTCTTTTTCAAAGCAGCTCCACCCTCCCAAGCCATGGACGTGACCACAAGCGTGTGTCAGATTTTTGTGTGTTTAAAATGTAAAGCTTTTCTTCTTTGTTCTAGAACCTTCCACAACTGGATCACAGAGAAAAAGCGACCGAGCTCAGGAAGCCTGATCCAGGTGATAACGACTGAGGGAAAGACGGAACTTACCCCAGCGTATTTTTAAGCTTCGTGCCCGTGCCTGCGAGGGGTTAGCCGCGAAAGTCAGTGTGTCTCCGTGCGGCTGCGTCCGGCCCTGTGTTTTTGGTAACCCTGATTGTGCTATGAGAGACCGAGACCTATTTTTCTCTCGCCTAACATGCATTTGCTTTCCTAAGACAGTGTTAAATGTTCATGTGAAATAAAAGCGTGTGGGCGGAGGCCTGCAGGTGGCGCCGTCCTCCAGTCCGTGTTGACCGCCTGAGTTCGGAGGCCTCTGAACAGCCCCTCTGTGTCGGTGTCACGTGGAATTGCTTTTGAGCCTGTTTGCTGGCGGCCTGGCCGGTTCGGAGATCTGTTGGCATCGGGGACATCGGAGTTACGTTTCTGTCACAGATGTAGTTTTCGCAGCCTCGAATTAAACTGCCTTAAACTCCTTTCGTGGTGTTCTCAGAACCCCGAGCGCGCTGTCTAGGTGTCCTTTCCCTGTGCGGTGGCCAAGTGTGCGAGAGAACCGCTTGTGATTATTTGGAGTTTGTCTGCCTAATAAACGCACTTCATGGATTGTGTTGTCTTCTGTGATCAAAGCCCATCTTATCCACAGTCCCAGACGAATGCACCGGAATCACGGGCCGCTGGCGGTCTTTCGTTTGCGGTATTCGAACGGGGGCGGGCTCTAGCCCTGAGGTAGGTTTTTTCAGCACAGTGACGCGCACAGCTGTCCCGTGGGCGCGTCACAGTCGGTGGTGGGCTGGCCCTGTGCGTTTAGAAGCCGCGCTGCACGCGGCCCATACAGGCTGTTCTGAGGGTGAACTAGGGGTCTGACCCTTCATTTTACAGGTGAGGAGCCGGCGTCGACTAACCGCCTTCACTGCCGCTAAGCGGCAGCACTGAGCCCAGGGCCCTGGTCACTGGATGCCTGCAGCTCCTGAAGGCCTTTCCATGTGTTTTCTTTGATCCCTTTAAAAATTTTTTTTATTGAGAGGAGATAAAATTCACATAACATAAACCATTTTAAAGTGAAAAATTCAGTGGCATTTCGTATGTTCGTGAGGCTCTGTCACCACCAGCTCTGTCTAGTTCCAAAACACGTTCATCAGCCAAAGTCAAAGCCTGTACCGTCTGAGCAGGTATTCCCCCTTCCCCCGCCTCCAGCCCCGGCAGCCACCAGTCTACTTCCGGTCTTTATGAATATGGATATTTTATGTAAACGGAATCATGCATTGCGTGACCTTTCTGTGTCTGGCGTCTTTCCATTGGCATGTTTTTGAGGTTCATCGACGTTGTAGCAGCTATTAGGACTTCACCCCCTTTTGTGGCCAAACAGCATTCTGTTGTTTGTATAGCAGCTTGTTTATCCGTCCACCTGTTCATAGACATTGGGGTTGTTTCTGCCTTTGGCTGTTGTGAATAGCGCTGCTGAGAACATTTACGTATAAGACTGTGAGTGCCTGTTTCCAGTTCTTTCGCGCATATTCCTCGGAGTGGGTTGCTCTGTCCTCTGGTAATTCTGTTTAGCTTTCTTGATCCTCGACATTCATCCGTCAAGGTGGTATCCAAATCTTATAGCAAAGCCTGAAGTATAAGACGGGGGCTCAGAAAGGTAGGACTGATTTCTTCAGTCACCCAGTGCTGTGGTCTGAATGTGTGTGTCCCCCTAATGCATACATTGAAATCCTAATGCCCAATGTGATGGTATAGGAGTTGAGGCCTCTGGGAACTGAACCCCATCCCTGACCTCTGGGAAGGGGAGAGAGGCTGGAGGCTGAATCCTCTGCCACTGGCCACAGATTCGCTCAGTCAGGAGGATGCTGTTCGGAGAGCTTCTGGGTTGGTGAACACGTGGAGGTGCTGGGAGGGTGGCACCCTCTGGGGGGAGGGGCAAGCCCTGTGCAGCTCTTTACACTGGCTGTTCCTGAGTTATATCCTTTTGCAATAAACCGGTAATCAAGTAAGTGAAATGTTTCTCTGAGTGCTGTGAGCCGCCCTGGCAAATTAATGGAACCCAAGGCAGAGGTCATTGGAACCTTCTGTCTATAGCTGGTTGGTCAGAAGCACAGGTGACAGCCTGACTTGCAGTTGGCATCTTAAGTGAAGTGCAGGGGTGTGTCTTGTGGGACTGAGCCGTTAGCCTGTGGGATGTGATGCTGTCACCAGGTAGACAGTGTCAGAATAGAGTGGGATTCCAGGACACCCAGTTGGGGTCGGAGAATTGCTTGGTGTGGGGAAAACACCCGCATGTTGTAAATGTGCCAGGATCCTTACCCGGCAAGCTCTTTTGCCGTCCCTTTTCCTTAGTTTTGTGCCAGCACGATGCCAAGCCTGCATGCTACGTGACACAGGCAGACGGGTGCTTTGGGACAGCGAGGCTGCCTGGGCTGCCGGCTCTCAGCTCCGTCCGGCTCATGGTCTTGTCCCTTTCTGGTGAGGCAAGACTTAGGGGTGGGTCCCATGCCTCTGCTCTTTGGGAAACAGCGTGAACATCAGAGTCAGTGAACTCGATACTGAATTCTCTTATCCCTCTCTGTGCCCCAACCGAACACACTCTCGCCTGCTCCTGCACCGGTCCAAGCAGCTCTTTTCTACAAGCCTCACGGGGAAGTGTGGTCGCCCTGGGGGAGCTAATGACTTGCTGCTACTCTGAGTGGGTATAAAAAATGCCTGTTGTGGAGACACGGATTTTTGGTTAATGAAAATTTCATGCAGAGTGCTTTTCTTTTTCTTTTCTTTTTAAACTTATTTATTTCCATGGGTAGAAGCAGACCTAACCTTCTGAAAGTGCCTTTGCAACATCACTTGTTCGTAGTGTTGATTCTGTATTCACGCTTTTCCTCTCTGAGCTTCCAAACCAGGCTCTCAGAGGCTCAGGAAAGGGACTGCAGTGCAGGCAGCCGGTAGCTGGGAGGCAACGGACAGGCAAGCGTGGCCTGAATCCGAATCTCAGCACCCGGTGAGCGCGGGCTGGCTCTCAGCTGCCGGTGCCGCGGGGACACTGCCAGCTTAGGTGGCAGTGTGATTGGTTTCCTTGGCTACATGTTATTCCAGTGTGTTTCAGTGGCCCTTAGAGACTGAAGCCCAAGACTACTTCCTGGTTCCTTCAAAGACAGACCCCATAATTATAGCGAAACAATTGGCAGTTGGGAGAGGAGTCAGCGAGGAGATCTGCACAGCGTACTGATGATAACAACATATGGTACACTTCCGACAGACCGCGCTGTGAACGTTCTCACGGCGGAAACGGTAATTGTGCGATGTAGCAGAGGTGTGAGCTAGCACCACAGTGGTAACCATGTTGCAGTCTACAAATGTATCAAGTCCACAGGTTATGTACCTTTCACTTACTCCATGTTATATGCCAGTTACGTCTCAGTGAAAACAAAATGAAAAAACAGACACCATCTTTGGGATGGTCACTGCCCGTGTCACCCACAGGACTGTATACGTCCTGGAGGCTCTGAATGTCAGCGCTCTGCCGAGACACTGCTTCAGTCCCCTTCCCCTGACTTCAGTCCTCTAAAAAATCAGCCAGGCACTGCGTTCCTCCGAAGGCTTGACCGGGCAGGGCGTCCACAGCTGGGAACAGTTCGGGACAGGAAGGACGTGCCTCCCTGACTTGGGTGCATTCGGCCGTAGGTGCTGCTGGGAATGGCAGATGGCCTTGCTTCCGGGGTCCTCTGACCACAGCCTCTGGCCAGCAGCCCCAAACATCATTGTTTTCTCCTCCAGCAGGTGTAACCTTCAGCCCTTGGCGCCCATCGTGCCCATCTGTGCTGGGTCACTTTGTCTTTGTAGGCCACCCTCCTGGGCAGTGTCCCTTTCAAGACGGCCCGAGGTTGGCTCCTCCCCACATGGCCCACATCTGGCCTGTGGGAAAACACAGGTCTTTGCCTTCCCTCCTCTCCCTTCCGTGACAGTGAAGGGAGAGGGGTGACGCCGCAGCTCCCCAAGGGCTCTCTTCCTGGGTCCGATCTCTCCTTTGTCACGGGCCGGAGGTGGGTGTTCAAGGACTCTGGTAATGGCTTCCCAGGCTCTTCATGGGACCTGCAGAAATGATCCAACACTATGCTTGGGAATGTCGGAACTTGGTACCTATCATGGGCTTTGCCTGTGGGCGTCAGCAGGAGAACTGACACACCAAGTCCCTTTTGACATCCTGTTCAATCCGTCAACTTTAAACCAGACTCCAGTTCCGAGGAGCTTCTTGACCATCTCCACACGGGCGTCCCCGAGGCCACTCGAACGTGGTGTGCCAGAGCTCAGTGCCCATCCCTCTCAGTCTGTTCAGGCTGCTGTAACAGTCCACACACTGGAGGCTTATAGACAACAGAAATTCATTCCATGCAGTTGTGGAGGCTGGAATTCCAAAATCAGGGCACCAGCATGACTGGGGGAGGGCCCTGTTGGGGTCCCAGACTTCTCATTGTATCTTCACATGGTCCATGGGGCCAGGGACCCCTCTGGGGCACCCATTCATCACCCGACACCTCCTGAAGGCCCCACTTCCCAATAACTGTCGTATTGGACATTAGGATTTCAACATATAAATTTGGGGAGGACACAGACATCAAACCATTGCCATCCTTGGGAACCAGGTCTTTCGGGCGTGGAGGGCAGCACAGGTTAAGAGCCATGTGTTGCCCTGGGTCCCTCCCACTCTTCCTGCCTCCTCCGTCTCATCATTCACCACACGCTGCCAATACTGCTTTCTACTCAGTCCATGACTGTGCCCTCCCCCGCCTCTGCGGGCCACGCTCCCCATCACCCCCGCTCAGCCCTCCTCCATTGGCTCTTTCTCCATCCCTGACTGACCTCATGTCTCCTAGAGCCGGTGTCACCGTCCACGCCAGGAATCTTTAGGTGGTGACACCCCATCTCTGACCAAAGGCTGGGCTGGGTTAGGTGTCTCTCCTCTGGTCCTGTGATTCCCTGTGCCATTGCTGGATACACCTTGGGCCCCACCGTGCATCCCATGTGCCTGCAGGCGGTCCCAGCTGTGGCCGGGGCCGCCAGCTCCTGGCCGGCGCAGGCTGCGGCACTTCCTCAGGTGTCCTTCCTCTTCGCCTTCCGCCCTGTGCTTGCCTGACCTTGAGGCATGCGGTGCCTGCAGGAGTGGGCCCGGCAGGAACCTGGGAGGGCGAGGGCATGCACACTCCAAGGGGCAACTCTTGACCTTTGGGGCTTAGGGCTACTGTCCCCTCTTCTTCAGGCAGTCAATCTGAGACACATTCCTTGTGGCTGCGTAGGGAGTCCCAGTGAGACCAAGGCCCAGCTGCATGTGGTCCAGCTTCGTAAATAAAGCGCTGTGTACTGACTTGCCTTCTGCCCAAGTTCACTCTCCCCAGCCCCCCACTCCTCCGTCCCTCCACCCCTCCATCCCTCCATTCACCAGGACCACTTCCCAAAGTAAATTAAAGTCTGTGATCCCTTATCTAAGGTTGGCTGTCACGAGGATCTCAAACTGTCTTTAACTTTACCACTGCCTTTGCCAAAATTAAAAATAGAATAATTATGTGCCTATATTTCTTTCTTTCTCACCTGACTACAAGGTCTTTAAAGACTGTGCCTTATCATCCATGTAGTTCATAATAAATGCTCCTTAAATAAATGGCTCAGCCCCAGCTGGTATAGCTCAGTGGATTGAGCATTGACCTGTTTACCAAAGGGTCACCGGTTCGATTCCCCTGTCAGAGCACATGCCTGGATTGTGGGCCAGGTCCCCAGTAGGGGGCGCACGAGAGGCAACCACACATTGATGTTTCTCTCCCTCTCTCCCTTCCCCTCTGTCTTAAAAAAAAAAGTGGCTCAGAGGCAGAAAGAACATGATGAGTCTACAAATAGCATCTGAAGGGTACTGGGGCATAATGCATTTGTAAGACGCTTCTCACACTTTATCTCATTCAGCTCTACAGACTTTAGGAGATAGGTGCTATGATTATCCTCAATTTACAAATGAGGTACAAACAGAGAGGTCAGGTAGCTTATCCAGAGTCAAATGGCTCGAGAGAAAAGAAGACTGGTCAGTCAGGGTTTGGAGCCCTGGTCTGATTCTCAGGCTGGTCTCTTAGCAACACTGTTGTTGGGGGATGATGGAAGCTTGCTACTGTTGCAGCATAAAGTGCTGGAGGGGTGTGCACCCAGCGGAGGCCGTCTTGGTGGGCAGGTGATGCATCGTGATAGAGGGGTTCAAACCCCTCTATCTAGGGGTTTGAACCTTGCAGGCAACGGGGAACCTCTGAAATCCTAAAACATTTTCCCCTTGTGAGAACCTTTCCAAATTTCCTAGTATTTTAGAAAATGTAAGCAGTTCGAAGAATGTCCACAAGGTGGCAGGCGTTGGCAATGGATGAGAAAACGTGGTGGTGGAAAACCAGCGCGCAGAAACTTGGCTCAATTTTCTTTTCCTCGTGGGGCCTCTGCTCAGCTCTCCGAATAGATCTGAGGTGGAGAAGTCACCTCGAGCACTGGAGACTTGCTGCTGTTCATTCTGATCTTTTTCTTCCTCCCTCCTTTCCTCTCACCTGTTCTCCCCTGCATTCCTCTTGTTTACTTTCTCACTGGAGTAGAAAGTCAGGTTCAAAAAAGTAGTAGGCCCTGGCTGGTGTGGCTCTGTGGGTTGGGTGCCGGTCTGTGAACTGAAAGGTCGCGGGTTAGATTCTCAGTCAGGGCACAAGCCTGGGTTGCGGGCCAGGTCCCTGCTTGGGGACATGCGACAGGCAACTGATCGATGTTCCTTTCCTTTTCTTTCTCCCTCCATTCCCCTCTCCCTAAAAAATATAATAAAATCTTTAAAACAGAAAGTAGTAGATGCTTCCTAAACATTATCAAGCTTGCAACAGCTTTAAAGCCCAATCCGCATGCAAAAAGATGACAGCGCACATGCAGACACACACACGAACAACCAATACAACAGCCGAGACCACAAGTGTATGAGAGACATCGGGCAGAGGTCTTACCCCCTGTCACTACATCGGGGGTCCCTGTGGAGCATCCATCGTCCCTACACACTAGGCGATGGTCATTGACTGCAGTCGAGGCCTCGCTAACGTAGACCGAATTGCTACTACGTGTCAGCCTTGGTGCTGGGATGCCGAGCGTGTTATTTCACTGGATTGTCACACTAATACTTTCAGGTAGGTAGGATTTCCCCTATTTACTAATAAGGCGCTTGAGTCGCAGAGAGGTTGAGATCATGACATTGACAGGTCACCGAGCTATAATTTAAGCCCGAGTTTGGCCTTGAACTCCAGATTTCCCACCCTTGAATCGCACTGGATTGCTTGATTTACTGTCATCTGCCTGTGTGAGTATGATTGAGGGTCGCCGGGGTGTGGGAGGGGAGGCGTGAAGCAGCTTTTGTCTTTTCTTTTTTTAAAGATTTTGCTTATTTATTTTTAGAGAGAGGGGAAGGAAGAGAGAAAGAGAGGGAGAGAAATATCAATGTTTGAGAGATACATTGATTGGTTGCCTCTTGCATGCCCCCAGCTGGGGACCTGGCCTACAACCCAGGCATGTGCCCTGACTGGGAATCGAATGGGAGACCCTTTGGTTTGCAGGTTGGCCTGCGATCCACTGAGCCACACCAGCCAGGACAGTTTTCCTCTTTGATGTCAACCAAGCTCAGGGCATAGATGCTCCAGAGGGGAAAAAGAGGAATGGGGGGGCAGGGGCTGTCATTGCTCTAAACTTCAGCTTTCTGAGTGGAGGCTACAGGGCACAAGCAAGAGGAGTGGATGTACGGAGCAGAGAACGGGGACATTTGGCCACCCCAGCAGCCTGTGATCCCTTGCTCAGCCAGAGACTCTTCTGGACGGTCATGGTGGCCAGGGTAGGCTGAAGTCCAATAAATATTTCTTCCACTGAGCCCTTTGTCCAGAAGAGATGACTAAGGACTAGGAGTATTAAAATGACCAGTCTAAAACCAACGAGTGGAAGAGCCAAGCGTGGAACTCTGGACTCTCGCCTTGGGGGTGTCGTGTCTTCCCTTGCACCAGCTTCCGGGTGCACGTGTGCTGGTCCCCTGGGGGGAGCTGTGCAGGAGGTGTGGGTGGGGTGGGATGCAGGTGAGTGCTTTCTATTCAACAATCATGTGTCAGTGTGTATTAGGAGAATATATAACAAATACTTCAAAATCATTGATTCCGTGAATATTATTATTAGGATGAGGCTAAAGAAGGTAAGTAAAATGTGGATAGGTTTAAAAATTATACACAGAACATACCAGAATATCCAATACAATGCTGAAGAGAAAACCAAGTAGAGGGACAGGCACTACTCAACTTCAGGATGTCCTGTAAGGCTCTTGTAATCAAGACTGTGGGATTGGGGAAGGAATAGACAAATGGATGGAACAGAATTGAGCCCCGATGTGGAGCCCCGTAAACACAGCCAGCTGACCTGTGATGAGGGATCAAAAGTTGCACCGCGGAGCAGAGGCAGTCTCTCCATCCAACTGTGCAGGAACAATGGACATCCACATGCAAGAAAAATAAAAAAGAATCTAGACCTTACACCCTACACAAAAACTAAAACACAAAACTATAAAACTCCTAGAAGATAACATGGGAGAAAACCCAGAGGCCTCGGGCATGTCGGTACCTGTTTAGACCCAACACCTGAGACACGGCCCAATAAAGAAATGGGCTGGATTTCCAGAGGAGGCTGCCCCCTAGCGCTACCAGAAGGAGCGCCACCTGCTGCCACCTGGGACATAGGGTGAAAATCACGAAGGTCTTACCTGAATGACTGAAGATCCAGAAATACTGTCTTACCCGCCCAGCTGCCTCCTGACGGGACATTTTTGGAGCTGGTGACAGCTGCTTGAGGCCACTGTATACATAAAGGGTGCGTAGAGGCAGCTTCTCCATTTGGGAGTATGATTGCCTGTTCCTGAGGGCAGGTGGTGTCACAGGAGAGCCCTTCATAGGGCAGGTAGAGCTGGGGTGACACCTAGGAGTCGGGGCTGGAGAGAGCTGACTCGTACCACATAAAGCCCTAAGAGGAGTTTGGGGGGCAGTATGTATAACTGAGGCGGTGTGTAGCTCGGGACATGTTAAAAATAGGGGGTTATATTTAACCTGGAGTTGTTTTCATGCTCATCATGTAGCTTCTTTGTCTCACCCCCTGCGTGGGGAAGTATAAAATGGCTCTGTGTGTGTGTGCATGGTTGAAAAAAATCGTTGGCTCTCATTTGCCAAAATTTTTATCCCTGCCGCTTCCTCCCTGCGGACTGAGGGAGGGGCTGATTTCCACATCCGGGTTTTGAGGGACTGACTGGGAACGAGACACACGGCAGGACAGGGAGATGGTGCACTGACCGAGAAGCTAGGCCTGGGCAGAGGCGGCTGTGAGCATAAAGCGTCTTTCAGTGGCTCAGGGACTTCTTCTCACATTCGTCAGTTTACCTTCCCCTGAGCCTCTGAGACCCAGAGAGGTCACGCAGCGACCTTAGGTAGACCAGCTGGGATTTTAGTCACGTCTGTGAGGCTGACTCCAAGGCCAGGTCTGGAATTCGTGGTCCCGGACCAGTGCGCCTGCTCACTGCATTTTGCAGACAGGGCGGCCTTGACGCTCGAGTTCACATCTCGCCTGGAGCTCACTGTGGCGTCAGCCAGAGCCTCCAGCGTCGACTTTAATGAGCATGCCCTGAAAACCTAAAATGCATGGAAAGCTACGCTTGTAGCTTGGGTCTGCTATGTGGTATTGGATGTGGACCTGCACTGTTTCCCAAAGCGTGTTCCTCAGAACACCACTGTCTCAGGATGGTAATAGGTGTCCATGAACATGGTTCTATCCGTAAGGAAAATATTGAAAATCTGCCTGTCTGTGCATCCATCCATCGTCCATCCCTCCACCTTCCGCTTGGCTCTCGTTTTTCTCTCCATCTGTGTATTCTTTGCAGGACTTCTCAGAGCCTCTGTCATGTGCACTGGGAGTCCGCAAGAAGGGTGTGTAATATGCAGAGAGAATGCATGACTGGCACGGAGCGGGTAGTCCGTGAGCGTGTGGTCTAAATGGGTGAATGAGTAAACGTTACAGACCACGTTCGGCAGGAGTTCAGAGAGGGAAAGGAGAACTTCCCTGATCAGTACGCAGCTGGGACCCTGGGTCAGGACTGAATGGAGAGACGTTTATGAGATATTTACTATGCTAATAGCTACCATTTACTAAGTTCCCACTACGTGTCAGGCATGATGTTAGATGCTTTCTTATGTTATCTTTTTAGTTAAAATGGGATTGAGAGATATAATCAGTCATTTTGGGAGGGCTTTTGTAGGCTCTCTCTGTACAAGAAATCTTTACAAAGCAATTGTGATAGCTCTTCAAAGACTTAGCCTAATCTGCCATCATACTTGGAAGGACTAAAGACCAGCTGAGTCTTTTTTTTTTTAAGATTTTATTGATTTATTTTTAGAGAGAGGAAGAGAGGGAGAAAGAGAGGGAGAGAAATATCAATGTGTGGTTGCCTCTCGCATGCCCCCTACTGGGGACCTGGCCTGCAACCCAGGCGGGTGCCCTGTCTGGGAATCGAACCCACCACCCTTTGGTTTGCAGGCTGGCACCCAGTCCATTGAGTCACACCAGCCAGGGCCCAGCTGACTCTTTAGGCCGCTTGCAATACAAGCAATTAATGGCAGAGTGTGATACATAATTAGACACCACTAGTGTGCACCTTGTTTAAAATGCAGCATTCACACTGGATGTCAGCTGTTCCTTTGGTCAGGAAACTGTCAGGGTACCGTACGTTGTTAAGGGAAAGCAGGCAACCAGGTTAAATTCTAATTAAATGTTAGCATTGTTATTTGAAAAATATCAGCTTAGTGTTGGTGTCAAATTGACTTTTATCAGCAGATGGGAATTAGGAGCATTTTGTCATTTTAGGGCTGTCTAATACTTGTGAAGAGCTGCCCTAGAAGCTTTTCTTGACTTCAGTTGAGGACGAAACAAAGAGAACTACTATGGTGAGAATGCAAATGAGGGGGTCATTTAGCACAAGAAAAGGATTATGTTGTATTTGGTTTTCTCTGAGCCTCTCCATGCTCTGTAAGCAGGCTGGACGTTTTCCTGGGCAGTGAATTCCAGATAGAACTCGTGGGCCCCGCTGACAGTTCAATGAACAAGTTGTTCCCTTTTCCTGTGTACAGGTTCCGTGAACCTGCTGTCTCAACAAGGAAATGAGCGACCTCTCCCTAGCTGAAGGAAAAAATATGAGGGAACTTTGAGTTTTAAGCAAGTACGTGCTTGTCAAGAGGACAAACCAATCGAGAGTCCTCTCAGGATGGGAAGTAAACACTAACGGGGAAGCTGTCAGGAAGGCAGTGTGAGGGCAACCTTGACCTTCAGAGGCGTGTTCACTGGCCTGGTGGGGTCCTCCTGTGTGCCTGCACCCGGGAGTGCCCCGGCCATACGAGACGAGGACTGCCTTTGAGGCTCTTAGATTCCAGAAGACTGGGGAAAGTCTATCACTGAGGGTGACTGTGAAGTGGACAGAGACCCCAAACCCTGATCCTTCTATTTCTATGTGACCTTGGACTTGTGACGTCTTGCTGTGATTCCCAGGTTCCTCGTCTGTAAAACGGGAGCACTCACAGCTAGCTCCCAGGTTCATCGCGAGGCCCACCTGATGAACTGTGCGAAAAGGCCCGGCAGAGGGCCTGGCATACGCCTAGTCTGCCCTCAGGCCCCCCGCTGGTTTCCTTTCTGCTACTGCCTTCCTTCTTAGACGTAAGAAGGACTTTGATTGGACCAGTGAGAAGGGGATTATATCAAGAGACACAGGGCAGGCCCTTCCTAGACAATGGTAAAGAATGAGGGGGCAGCTCGATCAGCGGATTCTGTCTCTTCCCCTCCACCCCCGGGGGTTGACTGTAAGCACGTCATTCCGTGAGATCCATGGGGTTATCTCAGAACAACGGTGTTGTCCTCTTTAACTATCAACTTCAGCTCACAAGTGAGCACTGATTTCATTCATTCTTTTGTTCCACAGACATCCACCGGCTACATGGATGGCGTGGCTGAGGGATGGGAGACAGCCAGAGAATGACGGGGCTGGTGCTCTGGAGTCAGGTTGCGTGTTGGCTCCATGCTCAACACCTGTAATGCATGAAGACTGTTTTCTACCTGATAGGATAGATGCTTAGATGAGATGATGTCTTGCCTTGGTTAAATGGGATAATGTAGGTTATATAATTCATTATATGTAATACATAGGTATAGATAACATATAAAGGTATTGGCACCCCAATTTACACATAATATTATAATACATGGTGAAGACTTGACATCCCTTGGGCACAGGGCCGTGCCTGTTACACAAGCGATGTGGCATCCTGGTTAATTGAATGTGCTTGGTGTCAACCTGGGAGTCCCGGTCTTCTCTCTGCTGCTTACCCGCTGGGGTTCTTGAGCAAAGTAGGTTACCTCTAAGACTCCACACCCTCCAATTGAAAGTTAGGATAATAATGTCTTCTCACAGCATTTGTGAGAATTCAGTAGAATATAATGAACTTCGGGTTACGGATGAGGGAGGGGTAGCTAGGAATAGGCTAACCTTGCCAAAGACAAAAATATACAAGCCGGAAAAATGACCCAACAGCTGCTGGGAGGCACAAGAGAACAACCAAAGCAGCAGTGAATTTGGGCAACAGGCTCGTTCTTGATCGAGGGCGCAGTTGCTAAGATGTACTCACCTCGTGCGCATTGATCGCGCTGTATGGTCGCGAGCTTTTCTGCATGTAGGCTACGTTTCGGTAAGAAAACGTACACAAATGCGGGCCGGGCCGTGGGAAGCACTGAGTGGGGTTGTGCGTCCAGATGTTTTCTGGCCATTTTTTTGGTAATGCCCGAGCCCCGCCCTTGTGCTGTACATTCGGAAGATGCTCAGCAGATCTCTGCGGGACCTAACAGAATTGAATGCTGTTTTTGTTTTGTTTTTTTTTCCTGGGTGCCTCTGGAAAATACACTTCCTCTGCTTTGTTTCCGCTCCCAGAAACCCATGGGTATACCAATTTCTTCCTCTGTTGTTTATAGCGAGTCATTTCCGCAGAAACATCAGTTGCACCCCTTGTCCCTGGGAGGTATCAGTAGGATACTAAGTTTGATGATAAAGAGATGTAATTTCTCCAATACTATTAAACTGTCCACCAAACTTGGGGCTGAGATTTCAAACACACCCTGAGCTCAGGGCAAACCCACTTGTGATGTCTCACGACTTCCCCCAGCCACCTTGGTGGCTTCTCCAAGTGGTGCACTGTTCACACCAAAGTCAAGGGCAACGGGCTTCTGTAGAGAGAATCCTCCGCAGGTAACTGTTTTCCGTATTTACGATTAAGTGAAGAAAAGAAAACGTGAATACAGTAAAAAAAGCTCAGCTGTTGACTTAAAATGAAAGTACTGTTCTGCTTTTTAATCTTTGAACTAAAAGACTAAATTGGGAGGAAGCCTTTTGTGAACAGGGAATTTGGAGGTGCTCTAGATAAAACATCTGAAAGCAGGGGGGCTTCATAGCCCAATGGAAAGAGGGAGCAGATAAGCTTGATTCCCACTCCAAGACCCTCCACTCAGGTCTTCTTCCCCCCTTTCTCGATGTCCCCCATCATCTGAACAACAAATTTATTTCTAGTTGTCCTTCATAAGCAAGTTACAGCCTTTTAGAGTATCAGCTTTATATGCAGGTAAAACTAGTAGGAAACATCAGAAGTCAACCTTATGAAGGAGTAAAAATAATAAGAATTGGTGGCTTGAAGCAGAGTCTCGGTTGTGTCTCCACCCCTTCCCTCAGCCCCTGTCAATCACCTAGTAAAGTTCAAGGTCTGTAGGTTGGCAGCAGAACACTCCAGAATGAAACTCAGTTCCAGAGGTCAGTCATCACCTGCTTTTGTTTTGTTTGTTTTTGCTTCTGAACATTCTTCAAACCTGAACCAGCTTACTTAGTAATGCATTTATAAGATACCTTTTAAAGACTTCTTTTAGTATTTTAGAAATAAAAATCATTTCTAATGATTTTTCATTGGAAAGGTAGTTCAAAGTACCTGGTCATTCATCCTTCTGTAAATAAAAGTCCCATTGATTATGATCCAAAAAAAGGCAGTTCTCTCCCTAGGAGGAGTTCAGGTCTAGCTTTTGAAACATTCCTTTTCTTCACTGCCACGTGTTTTATCCTATGTAGATCCGGTTAGTGATTTGTTCAGCAAATACCTCCTGAGTGCCTACTGTGTCCCACGCACTGCTTTCGATGCTGGGGATACAGTGAACAAAGGGGACCAGTTATAAAAAATTGCACACTGGCTTTAGTCTAATCTTTCTTTTAAAGATTTTATTTATTTATTTTTAGAGAGGGGAAGGGGGAGAGAGAGGCGGGAGAGAAACATCAATATGTGGTTGCCTCTTGTGCGCCCCCCACTGGGGCCCTGGCCCGCAACCCAGGCATGTGCTCTGACTGGGAATCAAACCGGCAACCCTTTGGTTTGCAGGCTGGCGCTCAGTCTGCTGAGCCACACCAGCCAGGGCCTAATTTTGAGCATAATGTCTCCAGAAAATGTGTAGAAAATCAAATGTAAGAAAGTCTAAACATTAGGCTTATTTAGTATAAGGGAGGGTCCGTTCTCAAAGAGCTAAAAAATACTATAAAACTTCTATCTACATCTTGCCTTTTCGCTGCAGTTTTGCCAATACATTTCCAACACCTCAGGATGTATCTCAATTTGTTTTTACTCTTTCATAATTGAACACACAATCGATCGCGTTAAGCCCCAGGAGTACCTGTTGGGAGCCAAAGATCTGTTACTTTAGACACATGGATACTGATCTCTGCGTTTACCTCAGTTCTATCCGGTTTGTGATATTTATACCTCTGTAAGAATATTAGCATTTTATTTTTTCAGGTTTTCACTCATTATACAAGAAAATAAGTCAATGCTCCACAACTTTACTGAACAAGATAATAGCTGACTTTTATAAACTGCATTCTTTGGTACGAGCACCTTGTTTAGGGAGCATCGCGCCGTTCGGTCTCAGACAGCGGTGCGCCTCTCTGGCGCATGTTAAGGGACTGCATCCTTTCCACTCAGTTGTTAGAGAGAAAGGGAAGTGGAGGCCATTGAAAAGACTGCGGTGGAATAACAAGTAGAATCCGAAAGGTTAACGTTCTTTCAAATGTCGGCTTCCTCAAATAGAGCTGTAGTTATTTCAATGAACAAATGATCTCTCTCTTGATTATAGGCATCAAGTAATACTAGATCTAGAAAGGGCTGCGTGCCAATCACTTTGAAGTTCTAATTGACTTGGGGTGAACCTGTGGGACTCCCTTCGTTTGAGCCAGAAAGATGTGGCTGAGATCCCGCCTTCCCACTCCCACTGGTCATGGCCTTGGACAAACTGCGTCGTCCTCTGAGGCCCAGTTCATTTGGTTGTAAAATGACAGCCATTGTGACAACCTTAAAAGGTTGTAAAGAAGATAAAGTAACTTATTATTTGTAAAAAGCTCATAGTTTGAAGCTTGGAACGTCTTAGTCATTCAACAATACTTGGGTCCCCATTTTCTGCAGTCAGGCATATTACGAGTATTCAATGAATATTAGCTGGAGGCGTTGAATTATGTTATTAACAAGCAAAATGGGATATCGTATTAAAATACAGCGAGTTACTGAAGTTGGAAAGAAGGCTGAAGCCTTTCAAACTTTATTCTTTTTTTCCTTTCCTGGTCAGGGAGCACTTGAAGGCTGGATGTCCTGAAATGGCTAATTTGTGTGTGTGTGTGTCCGATTCCTTTGTTTTTTTTCCTGGCTAATTGGTAAGGACATGCCTGTGAAACAAACGTGTCCCCAGGTAGGTAAGCCTGTGGGGAGAATGCACCGCCCCCTCCTGCTGCTGCCCGGGAGGGTCGGGCTTCAGGGGGTGCGGAGGACAACCCTCTGGGCTTGGTCTCCTCGGGATGGAAGGTAGAGGCGGGAGAGGTAAGCTGCCCCTCCTGATCTACCTTCCCTCCCTTCGATGCCGGAAGGGGCCCTGGGGCTGCTTTCCCGGGAGTGGACTTGGCGCGGAGGGCACTGCGTGTTTTGAACGCACGCCATCCTTGGGAAAGCTGTGGAAGTGGACATCGGCAGAGCTCTGCGATATCTGGTTTCCCTCTCCTTCCTGGGTCCACGGAGGACTGCACATCTTGGCCTCCATTCCCGCGTGTGGGGACCGTGTTTGCTTTTGGCCAATGTGGCGGTGGCTGATGTGATACATGGGTGTCACTTCTGAGCCAAAGCACAGGCTGTGCAGACATGAGATCTTCGTGCTCTATCTTTTTCACCTCATCCTGAGACGTCGGAGGCACCAGGTGAGGCTCCCCTGCAACACCGAGTTACTGCAGCTGTCACAGTTGCCCTGGAGGTGCCTAGACTCTCAGAGGACTTTGCAAAGGTAGGAAAGAAACTGTTACAGCATAAAGGCACTGGAATTTAGGGGCTATGGGTTGCTATCTCATAATCTAGTGGATCTGACCTCTTTAGCAAAGGTTGGAATGGGGTAGGGAGTATTCCACGCTACCACCTACCTACCTGGAAACATTGTGCCAGAGAAATAGCCCTGTCTTACATTTCAGAGGAGGAACATTTGAAGTGAGCAGGCAAGTAACGAATCTAGATAAGCTGCAACAGAACTGCTGTATAAAATAATGCCTGGTTGCTTTTCTGGGGTTTTGAATTAGCCTGTAAACTTTCTGGATGCCAGACTTCTCGAAGGAATTTTGTACTCTGCCTATCTCAGAAGAATCCCCCCGAAGACCAGTGTTTTCAAGAAGACTTGAAACTTCTCACAGCAGAAAGCAGCTAATGAGGTGCCTGCCTGCGGCCCAGCTCCTCCACAAGTGTGGGCTGATCATCATGAGACTTGGAGCCTCGTCCTGCCTTCACTCGAAGTGGACAAATTTGGGTCAGCAGGTATGGCTAGGGGGCTGACCACCTCAAGCCACGTTCTTGGCTCTGCAGTACAAAGATGAAGGAGATGGAGACGCGTGCCCCCCCCTCGGGTCAGAGAAAGATGCAGATATATCAGCCTGGGGAAGAGCTTCAGCAGAGGCACAAACAAAAATGCAGGGTGTGCAGGAGGGAGAGGCTTATTCTGATTTGGGGGTTGCTGGGAAGGCCAGAGGTTTGAGCTCGTGCTTGGGAGATGAGAAAAACCTTGATGATTTTCTGGGAGATGCAAAAAGCAGCCAGCCACACCTCTAGGCTTCTGGATTTTTATTTCTGCTGAGTACGAGTTCAGACGGAGTATAATTTGGGCATTTTCTTTCTTTCTTTTTAAAAATTATTTATTTATGAGAGGCAGGGGAAGGGAGGGAGAAAGACAGGGAGAGAAACACTGATTGGTTGCCTCTTGTGAGCACCCTGACCAGGGACCAGACCCAGGACTTTTGTTTTGCTGGCTGGCACCTAGCCGACTGAGCCGCACTGGTCAGGGCTGGGCGTTTTCAAAACCCGTGTAACCCCGAGATATGGGCTAATGGGAGACAGTCCCAATATTGTCACTGAATGCAAAAACTTGTTGATTTAGTTTGTTCAATTGCCCTTATTAATGATTCATCAAATCTTTTTGCTTCCTGCATTAAGAAAAAACCTTGCTGCCGCGTTTATCCCACCCATAAACACACCAGTGCCGGCGCACGGCAGTCTTCCCAAGAGGAGCGTTTTCCAGATGTGGTTGTTGACGTAACAAATTTGGGAATGCAACAATGACCAGTGCATATGAGGGGGATAAAAGCCTCTGAGCAAATCGTCCGCGGTGTACAAAGATCAGTGTCTCCTCAACTGTGGTCTCCAGCACAGTTTTGGAATATAAACAGATGTAATATTTTGAAGCAGGGTTATGTGCTGTGTTTTCAGTCAGTATGCCGGCTATCAATTTATTTGTGTCCTCAGGGGATGGGGGGTGGAGGGGCGTTCTAAAATCGCCCCCTCCCCGCTCCCCACGCCCCGCCTGGACCCCGCGCGCCGCCCAGGACAGTACCGTACTGGCTCCATCAAGGAGCTTTAAGCTTTAATAGAGAATATATTAAGCTTTGTCAGGAGAGGGCGCTAGAGGGCCATCGCAGGGTCCACATCGCTGTTTATTTCTTCTTGCTTCTGAGGGTGCCTCCTTGCCAGCAGCACTCAGTCCCAGTGGTGAGTCCAGAGCACGCGTTTTCTTAGCAAACTCACAGTCCCGGCACAGTCCCCCTCCTACAGCCCCTCTGCCGCGGACACCGTGCCCTCAGGCAGTGCGCTGCCCCGACAACCTCATTGCCCTCCCCTCTGTGCCTGGGAGGGGTGGTCCTCGCTGATCTGGAGGCTGTGGGCCAGCTTTAGCCTGGGCAGCCCAGCAAACTTCTTGACCATTCACTGGGCCGCAACCGCGTCTCCTCCTCTGAATCCAGCCTCGGGAGGGGCCCTTTGATTTTGTCCTTACTTGGGTGGCCTTCCTTGGCATTGTTTAGAGTTCTCTGTACGTCTTTATAGTGACTCCATTGATATGTTGGAAAATTCTTCATAGTTAATAGTCCTTTATGTTAAACTTTCCCTGTTCAAGTTTCTGCACGGCTTCTACCCTCTCCATTGGATTCTGACTGTGACGTTACAGCTGTGGTTCTCAAAGGTTCATCCCAGGACCCCTGTGTGCTCTTCAAATCCCTGAAGACCCCTCAGAGCCCCTGTTTACGTAGGTTATGTCTACTGGCATTTGCCATGTTAGAAAGTAAAACTGAGATGTTTTAAACACATTTATTTATTAACTCCTTTAACATGATAAACCAATTGTGCTAAATTAAAATTATCTATATTTTTCAAAACAAAAAACATGAGTGGGATGAGTAGTATTGTTTTATATTCTGCAAATATCTTTCTTGTCTGGCTTAATGAAGGCAGCTGGAGTCTCGTATCTGCTTCTCTGACCTGTTGTGATATGTCATTTATTTTGAAATTTTTGAAGAAAATCTGGCCTCTCACAGATGCAGTTGAGAAGGAGGGATTATTGAAATAGCCTTTGAGATAATTGTGGACATTCTTTGAAACAACACCAAAATTCAACAAGTGGTAATTTTTGAGAGATTCGTTGCAATGTGGAATCTGAAATTAAAATCCATTGATCAATGTTGTACTTTTAGTGTTTTTTACCCATGACTGGTGTGTCATAGGTTATCAATTAATAGTCCCCAAATGGAGACATCGGTAAAAGAATGGAAGGCTACCCTGTAAGTAAGATTTCTTTTCTGTAGACTTTCATGCCATTTGTTGCTTGAGTACCAGTTAAGTGGCACTTATTATTGGAAGTGCCAAGATTACCCTACGAAATGGATGATGAATCGTTATAATACAAAACCCTTACACTTGCACATGGTAGGTTATTTTTGATAGCATAACCCAGTCAATAATAACAGATTTGAATTTTTCCCTCCAAAATGATGGAAGACTTTTGAGAACAATTTAGAATTACTTCTGAATTAATGAATAATTAATACCAAAAACAATTATTGACCCAATCCTTGACCTCACAGCTGGGAGCATGAGGTTGCTGCAGAGCGTAGTGGGGCAGGTCAGAGCTTCCTTCCGACCCACCTCTGCACAGCCCGTGTGGTATCAAGTTAGGGGTCACAGTAGCTGCAGCTTAGAAATGCACATGATAAGGCCTGTGAACGCCACAGACAGAGAAACAGAGAGCGCCCCTCAGTTCCCCAGCAGGACATGGTACAAGGCAGCCCTCCTTCCAGGGTGGTGTAGCCTCCCTCACCAGAACACCTGTGGGGGTAAAGGAGTGTCCTCGCAAAAGTCACATGATCGCTGTCAGTGTGTTGTCTGCCTGAAGAACTTTGCAAACAGTTAAATGGTGCTGGCCTTACAGCCATGTCCTGAGGTAGAACATAATTAATGTCTATAATGGTTTGAATTTTTCACCCAATTGTCGGGAACAAACTAAATTTGGAAATTCATTCTTTTGAAGGGAAAACATCTGACATGATGGTCAATATAGTCGATTAAGTTAAAAAGTTCGACACTGAAGATAAAATTAGTCTTAACATAATAATACAAATACAATTTTTGGTGCCACACAGTATCAAGGTAAAATAGTATTTTTACTAAATTATGAAACCTACGGAGTAAAGATGTATTTGGAATTGGTTGTGCTGTACATATAATTCACAATTGTATCCAAATAAGCTGTGATATTCTAATTAAAATAGAGCTTTCACTGTAAAATTTTATACATTTTTATACATATGAAGTTTGGGTAACTGAACTGTGAAATTTTGGTGATTGAGCTGCTGCTGAATTAAAAAAACCTCCAGCGAGGCATCTGTGCCTTTCCCATAGGCTACTTCCAAATAATCAGATATTAAAAATGTTTGAATTTATAAAAAACGTTTGAATTTATAGCAAGAGCTGGTCAAAGCTCTCAACAGTCCCAAATTTATTAAACATAAAATGCAATTTGGAAAAAGAGTGCAGGCAATTTTATGAAAACATTAAAAATGATAAAACCATTAATTATTTAGAAAATACTTTTGAAATTGTACTAGAGACAGATAAATTGAAGTCTTTGATGTATGAAGAATAATTATTCTGTTTGTTATTTTAATGTTCAGAAAAATCAATATAAAGAAAATTTCCTCCCATGTTGTTTTAATGTTCATCAATATCCTTTTAAAGGAAAAACCTTACTTTTGAAAGTAGTTTTTGAAGAGAATTATTTTGTAGGCCCATCAATTTCATAAAGTCAATTTGTTGTTTAGTAAATACATGTTTCAGAAATGGTATAAGTTTAATTAAAAAAAATTTTTGACTCTAGAAAATGCCATAGTTTAGAGGATAAGTTATAGGGTTATTCAGGGGGTGGGAGTGCTCTGTACCCCTGGGAATCCACAGAGAGAATGAGCAATGAGGGTGCCCCCAAAGGGGAGTAAGAGTGGGCGCTGTGTTGGCACAACCAGCTGCGCAGATCCAAGTTCTAGGTCAGGACTCCGATTCCTGACTTTGGCGCTTCCGTACCAATTTCATTTTTTATTCTTCCCCATTCTCTTAGGTTATATAGCCCTGCTTGCCAGTGACCCTCTGTTTCCGAGCCCCTCAGGGCAGCTCCAAAGGGCACAGTTTCCTCTGGGGCCCTGACAGCTGCTGAGAGGTTTGTTGCGTCTTTCAATATTTCTAAAAGCTGCAACAAGCACATGTCTCAATTCACCGCAAAACAGATTCCTGGTGCTTAAATCATTGTTCTCGGCAACAGGGGTAAAGCGTAGCAGAGGCAGATGCTCCCAAACAAAGCCTCAGGACAAATGAGAAGAGACTCTAAAATATTTAATATATAACTAGTATATTTCACTCCCACCCTGTGGGGGTCCCCCCCCCCACCATAGTAAGTTGTAGTTGCCAAAGCAAAGTAGTCACTCCATTAATTATAGAAGAAGGGGAAAAAAATGGGTATCGATCTTAAGCAGTTCAATTCTTCTTGTTCAGTATTAATTGAAAGTTATTCCTCTGGTACTGCTTCAAAGAAATCTTCTGACACCCTATAGAAAATAATGGTTAAAATATTCACTCGTGGTTAGGTGAGCTCAGAGTTGAGCTTCTGCAAACAAGGTATTTTAAAGTCTGAACTAGATTTCATGTGAGTGACAGGATGATTCTTGAGTGCTCTTTAGATCTCGTGGTTCAAGAACCCGTTGGCGTGCAGGCAACCCCAGGGTGGTCAGAGTGTATGTCTGTTGGGACCAGGACAACGTGCTGCCCCACACCCGGAGATGCCCCTTGTGAGAGAGAGCACACCCACCCACTTACTGATTCATTCGGTCCCCCTTTCTGAGCACCAAGATCTCGAAAGGACACCAATCTAGATATAATATGCTACCGATCGGGGTGTAATAACATACTGAGTATATTTGGGTAAGATAGTGTCTTGGGTTAAATCTTATATAACGCTGGCTATAGGAAAGGCATTGTTCCAAATACTCTGTACGTATTAACTCACTTAACCTTCGCTGCAGTGTCTGAGGGAAGTACAGTTATCATTGACTCCACTTGACAGAAGAGGAAATGGGGCTACACCACCCATGGGCTCACACATCCGGTAAGTGGCACAGCCAAGATCTGGACCCAGACCACCGAGCCATAGGGCCTGGGCCCTTAACTGCTCCTCTCTGCTGTAGCTATAAAAATGTATTTTATATCTATAGTAACATCTAAGATGTCCTTTGTGACTGTAAAATGGTTTAGCTGTCTACCCCCACACTCTGCAATGGGAACCAAATACAGCCAGTGTAGACATAATTTTATACAAAAAGTACAATACGGTAGGTTTTTGATGTTTATTTTCAATCCAGTTTTAAAGAACTTGGTGAAAGCCTTTATGTAAAAATGGCTAAATCTCTGTTCAGGTCAGTTCTGGATTATGTTATTAGTTCTGTTATTTTTGGTGACATGCATAGAGATGGAGGAATAAGAAAGACCTACTTTGCTATCCAAGCTCCATTAATCTCTGCACCAGTAAAATGAACATATACCAACTTCGCAAGGTTGTGGATAAGAAACTGTAATATCTTGACTCCAGAGACATTTCACAGTTCATTTTGGTTGTAATTTTGTGCCTAGCTTTGTGTCCGTTACACTACAGGAGTGTCATAAATATTGAGCGATGAACTATAGTGCCTGGAACAAACTATTTCATTGGCTCTCAGAACACTTTGTTGCGTTTTGTCTTCTCCAAAATCGGGTTGGATCCCACAGTCAATGGGATATTACAATATCTCCGCCAGATGGCTGTTGAGATGTAATTGTCAGGGTTCTGGGGTACATTAATGCAGAAACAATCCGATCCTTTCAGAGATGACTTAGAAGCCTAGTTAAGTGGGACCAGAGGAAACCTTAGGCCTTGCCAGTGAGCTGGTGTTCTTCTGACGCCCCCTTAACTGCAAAGCGGTGAAAACAATTGCAAAGGGCCTATTCTTGGCCCTTTCTGAGCCCTGGTGACGATCCCTCTGTTCCTTCACTTATGTGCCAGGCTTTTAAGAATAGGTGTGAGCCAATTTAATCCTTGTAACAATCTTGTGAAATAGGTATTATCATGTCACAGAGAAGGAAACAGGATTTGTATTATCTGGGCCAGCGTTCCAACCCAGGCCACTGGGCTCCAGCTCCCGTGTTCTCAGTCCCCACCCTCTCCTCCCACTTTGGCACACAGTGGTTACTCCAGAAATGATGCTTGTCCTTCACTACCTGGTGTATCCAATTTTTATTTGGAATTACAGCATGGCAGTCAGAAACCCCAACTGGCATAGTGAGTAATAAAAGTGTGTAAAAAGAACTATTGCCCACATACAGCTTGGGCATTTAGGTAGTTCAGAACATGGGAACCACAGGGGATGATCACTCTCCATTCGTGCTGTCTGTCCTCATCTTAGGATGGGTCTGCGCCGTGATAAACATAGGTGGCTATTTAAATTCATCCAAGTTAAATGTAGTTCCTCAATGGCGCTGGTTACGTCTCAGGAGCGCCATCTGCTGGGGGCTCCTCTGTGGCAGTTCAGAGGCAGGACAGGTCCGTCATCGCAGAACGTTCTCTTGGACGGCACTGGTCTAAGTTCTTCTTGTTTCCCGACCACATTGCCGTCTCCTGAGTGGTCTCCGGGTTCAGAACTGTGCCTCTCTTGTTCGTTCAGCATGTGCTATCCGGCACCTCCCAGGTGCCAGGCGCTGGGGGACACGGCAAAGAGCAGAGCCGACGTGGGCTTCTCAGCGCCCCCAGCCTCAGCGACCCCCCTGCAGGCCCTTGTTACTGGCTTTCCAAGGCTTCTCTTGTAGAATCGGAGTCTGAGAGCGCCTCTCTTCTTGGAACCCGCTAGGATCCCAGCCCCGACACCCACAAATAACTTTATTGCTCCTTAGCATGCACCAAAGTCCTCCAAGACCTGCTTCCTGCCTCTCCCCGCCAGCCCCTGACCATCTCTAACCCGGGGTCCACGCCATGTCTGCTTCCAGGGGCCCTGCTGGGCGCTGTGACGCCCGGCACCAGTGTCCCCATGGTCTGCTCTGCAGCCTTGCTCTCCAGGACACTCAGCGCCTGGAGCTGTGAGCTGCCCCCAGAGGCAGGGGTTGTGGCAGCATCGCCAGGGCCCTCGCCAGCCATGCAGCTCCCCGGCTTTATCTTGGTGCCTCCAGCTCATTCTCCAAGACTTGGCTCAGATGGCACCTTCTCAAGCACGTTTTTCCGATTCTCAAGGCACGTTGTGCCTTTCTCCCCAGTGCTTCTGTCGCACCCTGGACCAGCCTGTGCTACGGGGCTTTAAATGCCAACAGTTCAACCAGCATGAACACCTCCTGTGTGCCACACGCTGTGCCAAATGCTGAGGATGCAAAGCCAATAAGACTGGTCCCTGGCCTCTAAGAGATGACCCACTGACCCACCAATATAATCTAGAATGCCACCGACATGGCCATGAAGCAGGGAAGTCGTGCAGAACCCGGAGAGGGTGTTTAGATAGGGGTGGAGGCTCACGGAAGGCTTCTGTCTAAACAAAGTGCCTGCCACGTAGTAGACTTTCTGCAGATAGCTGTGGGTTACATATCTACATGATAATGATAGCCAGTGGGTGCTGAGCACGTGTTACGTGGTCAGCCCTGTGCGTTCTGCCACTTAGTCCACAACCACCTGTGAGGTGTGCATATTGGCACCACTTTACAGATGAGGAGACTGAGGCCTAAGTCCCTTGCCCACAGTGCCCCTAGCTAGTAAGTTCTGAAGCAGGGTTTGAATCCAGGACCATCTGTCTTACTCTGAAGTCTGGTCTTCTTATCAGCCGGCCGAACGCCTGCCCTTTATGAATCAACTGGGTTTCGTAGAATGAATAGGAGTTTCTCATGTGGCCAACGAGGCCAGTAAGAGTGATGAGCATTTAAGGTGGAAGGAAAAGCAAAGGTATGTTAAAGCAGAGGTTCTGAGGGGTTAACAAATCTGCCCAAGGAGACACGGAGGAGAACGGAGTTCGAGCCTGTTTCAGAGCACTCGTTAAATGCCGAGGCTGGAGAGGAGAAAATGAGAAATTGGAAGAAGTTTTTCTTTTTTAACACCCCTTTTCTCTCCCAATTGCTATGTAAAAATGAAAGAACTATTGATTGGTAGGGCAGAATGTGCAGTTAGTAATGAGATTCCCTCTGAAAATCCTTTAAAGTGTCCATAATTAATTTATTTGGGAGGCGAAGCAAACTGTGCACGTGAAATGCGTTAAAATTATTAACAGGCCGGCATTGGGTCTATTGCCCGAGGCTGCACGGGTCGGTGCAGGACGCCAGATTCAGGTCCACACACCACAGCTTCATCACCCTTAAAGTCATCCCCCGAATCAATTATTGATCACATCCCGGTTGGAGCAGTCATTTCTTTCTCGGCTCTCGCAGTGCAGCTCTGCTGTGGCTTTTTGCCCCTGTTCTTGCCCTCTCGGGCTGAGCCAGGAGCAGGGGTCTGGAGAGGGGGGTTGGGCACACTCCAGGTCATGCTGACAGCCCTCTACCCCCATTCTCCCACGTTGCTTCTCTGAGTACATCCAGAGGGAACGTGGGATCGCGGGAAATCTAGCCCCTGAGAAGCCCCTTATCACAGAACGGGGTAGCCTGGCTTAGAAATGATGCATTAAATTTAAGAAGAGGCAAAACCAACGTACGCTGATAAAGTCAGCCAGTGTTATCTGGGCGGGTGGGGTGTCAGCTGGGAGAAGGGGCGGGGGGCGGGCACGGGGCTCTTCGGAGGCACAGAAAGGTCCGCCTTCAGCCTGATGGCCTCCTGCTCCTGTTAGGGTCTGTGCACTTTACTGTGTGTGAATGATAGTACAAAAGGAAAGAAGCGAATTGCGTTTTATTTTCTCGGGGTATAGAAAGATTAATAATAATAATAATAAAAATAATGATTAGTTCTGAATGTACTTTATGCTGGGCATTGTTCCAGGCCTTTTCCAATTAATTTTTTTTATTATAAAAGTAGTTTTAGGTTCACAGCAAAATTGAGGGGACGATGCAGGGAATTCCCATATATTCCCTGCCCCTCCCATACAAAGTCTTCCCCATTACCAACTTCCCCCACCAGAATGGTACTCTTGTTACAATTGATGGCCTTACATTGATACACCATAATCATCCGTGTCCGTGGCTCATAGTGGAATTCGATCTTGGGCGTGTCCATTCTATGGGTTTGGGTAAATGTGTAACGACATGTATCTATCGTTACAGTATTAGTCTTTTTTACTGTTCAAAGAATTCTCTGTTCTCTTCCTATTCATTCCCCTTTCCCGACTCTAAGCATTTCTAACGTGTCTTATCCTCATGACGATTCTATGAGGTGGGTTCTATTATTAAACCCATTTTAGTGACATCAAGGAACAGAGAGGTTAAATAATAACTTGTCTAGGGTCATCCAGCGACGGGACCAGGACAGGCACGGCTCCTGTGCTGTGGGCCGTTACGCTGTCCTGTACTCTCCTCACCCAGGGTTGTGGACGCTGTTGGCTTAACATCCCAGGGAGAGTTAGCTGCACCTTGGCTTCCAACACCAGATAGTGGAGCTGGGGCAGGCTGGAGGGAAGGCGATGCTCAGAATATCGAGGGGAGAGGAGAACTCCTCCCCGGGGAGAGTTGAATCTGGGGGATGAAGGTTGGGGGGATTCTGTGCCCCATCCCCCATGCAGTGTATTGGTTGCAGGACTTTCAACAGAGCGGCTGCACGGATGCCTAGGTGCCGGATGCCCAGCGTGCAGCCTTTACCCAGTCTCAGCAAAGGTCCAAGAACTGAGTCTGGCACCAAGGACGTGAGTACTGTGGGCGGTAGAGGCGTCCGCATCCCAGCACACCGCACTAGCTCGAACAGAGAGCACTCTGCGGTTCGTTGGTTTCCTGCTAAAACCCCGGGACTCTCACACACCCAAGTGAGCCTGACACCCAAAGACAGGGATGAAGATTTCCATAATGCTGAGATACAAAATTAAAAGCATATTTTACCTGAGTGTCAAAGAAAAAGTCATACGGGTTACACAGTTTCACAAAATATTTTTACAAATACCATCAGTGAATCTTAAGAACGGCCTGGTGAGAGAAGGATCACCATTCTCTTTGGACGGATCTGGAGAGAATGAAAGCTTAAAGAGGTGGAGAGTGACTGAGGTAAGGAGGAAATCCAGGAGCCTGACTCCAAATCCGTCGCTGGCTCCCTTGTACCACCATAGCAAGGGCATCCTCTGAGGGGAAAAGAGCTGCCCAGAGGGGTCCCATGGGAAATTACCTTGATACAGTGCTGATTCTGAGGAAGGCTATCACAAAGCTCTTGTAACAGAAAAGTCAAGGAACAAGTTAAGATGCTTAAATCACATGGTTTAGTGCAGAAATGTAAAACACACTGGGTGAAGCGAGAGGGACAAGGAGGGTAGTTGGTGCACTTAGGATCAGGTACAAACAGGGGACAAGGACCGCACTGCCTGAACCCTCATTTATGCAAACTCCTATGTCCCCACTCTCTGCTTCATCAACCTTCCTTGATGATGGAAAGATGACAAGGAGCAGAGTTGGGGGAGAAGAAGGATCCTAACGAATGAAAGGTGCACGGGTCAGCACAGTGTGCTTGCCCTGTGAGAGAGATGCAGGGGCAGAAGTGCCTACGCCCTAACTGTAACTCACCAGTTACCCCGATGAGCCACCTGGATTTCATCTGGGAGAGGACTTGTGGGGCCAGAATGGGAGTCACCAATGGGCGGTTGATTTAAGATCTCACAGATGTTGAGTACCTCATGTATAGTGAATGTGTTAGGACCACTGGGAACCTCAGGTACCTCATGCATATTCAGTGAGTCACGAATATTTGTTGCCTGTTGGTCTTTCATCTCTTTTATGTTCCACACACACACGCTCTTCTTCCTTTGTCAAAGCTAACATGCCTTCATCCGTAACCAACTTATTTATAAGTACTTAAACACACCTACCGAGTTCTGCTCTGCTTCCCAAGTTATTTGCTTCTGTCCTTAGTGTCATTTATTTTTCTTGTTTGCATTTCTGATTTTCTCTAGCAGCACTGAACTTCTTAAATAACATAACGCCTGCATCCCAAATGTGTGGGGGAGTCTGTTTCAGTGTCTTTGTGGTGACTGGAAAGCAGGGGCCTTTGGGACTAATGGGCCCGCAGAGGCAGACGCACGCAAGCTATGTGTGAGTTTTGGGGTTTGACCCGGCTTGAAGCCAGCTGCCTCATTGGCGTGGTTTGAGGATCTAATACAGTGCTGTGTAGAGCATTAGCACAAGTGCCGGCATGTAACAAATGTTCCATGAATTTAGTTTTAGACCCAGATGAAGGAGCCACCTCCTTCCTGTGCCTGGTTAACTCCACTTACAGAGCTGTGGTTTCAGTCACCCAGGGCAACATTACAACCAGAGAACATGACAGAAGGGAGTTTGCATCTGTCGAGCCCAGAGCAGCCATTCTAGACACTGAGGGCCTGCTCTGTCCTCATGGTGCCATCAGGCAGAAAAACAGAGGTGCTATGGTGACACTATTCTCCTGGAACAGAAGGGAGGCTCCAGAAAGGCTCCCTTGGGCTGAAGCTGTAGGGCGAGCAGGTGTCCGCTAAGTCAGATTGGCAGCAGGAAGGTGGAAGGTCCTGTTTCAGGCAGAAGGAGGAGCAACGGTCAGGACTAGGGGCAAGAGAGAGCCTAGCGCGTGTTGGAGACTGGCAGGCGATTCAGCCCGGCTCCAGTGAGGAGGACCGCTGATGGGTGGCTTCTGACCGCACAGCGACCAGTCCTGAACTTATTAAAGGGCCTGAGGTGGCGGTAGAGTTAAAAACTAACATGAACCTTTATTCAACTCTAAGAAGGAAGAACAGCAGTGAAATTAGGAAAATGAATGAGGAAGAGTGAACAGCGTTGATGATTATGGGGGTTTCAAATTTTTGCTGTGTGAGATTGTTCTAGCTTCCACCATTAATACTCATTACAAGGGGGCTTAACTTAATTCCGGGAAGGTAGTGGGAATACGGGGTCTGAGATGTCCCTTCCAGGATTTTTTGTTAATATGTATGAGGCTAAGATAGTGCACATATTCAAACTTGGCAATGGTGGGATGAAAAGAGCAGCTTTATTTTTTATTGTTTTCTCCCTTGGGAGAAAGTATGCAGGTAGAAGACTTAGCATCAGCCAAATTCATTCTGCTTTCTTTCTGTTGGAATATATCTCCAGCCCCCTGGTCAGCTGTAGTAGGCAGTGGTCTTGAGAGTTGGGGTGGAGGTTGTTTTAATGTAAATAGAACTCAAAAAAAGGGCCTTCCAGGAAGCAGGGCTCAGACAAACTCTCTGGCAGGTCTGAGATTATTGTATTAAGTGGGTCTTCCAGGGGAAATACGCGAGTGAGTCTGTCCACTTCTTACCCTGACATAAGCTTTCTTCAGGAAGGGACATGTGAAACGTCATTATGGAAAGCAGAGGACCCATTATGAACCACTTTAATGTAGCTTTTATTTGGTTGGCCATTTGCTAATTTAATAAAGAGTGCATATCCCCAGGGGGGCTGATACTCAGAAATTTGAGATGTTAATTCCTGAAAGGTTCAGCAGAGTATCTTAAAAGAGAGCAGGAGACGCATTTCCCGATTTCTAGAGAGGGAGGTTCATCTGGCTCATGTTCCACAGGAAGAACCATGTGCACCGAGAGAACAGTGGGTTCAAAGCCAGTGGCTTGGGTTGGAGTCCTAACTTTCACACTTCAGGGCTACCTGACTTCCCTGAGTGACTTGACATCTCTGGGTATTAGTTTTCTTTTCTGTAGAACGTGTATAGTAATATCTACTTTCTAGAACTGTGAACATTGACTAAAGTAGGTAAAATGCATAGCCTGGTGGCTATAACACTAAGTCTTAGTGAGGTGCAGCCGAGAGAGAGATGAAGGTGTCCTGGGCCCAGTGCACAGGAGGCGGGCTTTGCTCAGATGGACAGCTATCGCCATGGGTGCAGGGCTTGGGGTGGGGGAAGAGACATGGATCAAATGAAAAGAGTAAGTGCGGATGAAGTTTGGGAGGATTGATAAAACCCTAACAACACTGACAGCTAACATTTATTGAGTACTCACTAGATGTTAATACCGTTGAAAGCTCTTTACTTGTATCGTCTCACTTAATCCTCACAACTCTTGGAGAAAGTCATTAAAGCAAAGGAAGATGGAAGGTAACAGGTGGAGAGCAGTAGGAAACGTATTTTGCATAAGAGATGAGGTATCGCTAATTCGTAGTTTAGAAAACCATTTGTACGATATTTAACAAGTATTTATTGAGCCCAGATTGTTTTAGATAGTGTGCAACTAAAACTTCGCAAAATCTCTGGTTTAAGAAACCAAAGTTTATTTCTTGCTCACTCAAGTCCACTGAGCATCTGGACAACTCTCCAAAACAAAGTGTCAGTGTGGTAGCACCTCCATCTCATCACATGGCCTCTGATTTCCCTACGATCACCCCAGCAGAGGAAGAGAACAAAGAGGGGCTGCACCAGCCATTAAACATTTATGCTTCAAAGCAGGCTTGTCACATTACTCTGCTTACCTACAAAGACAATAAGAAAGTGTAATCCTTCTATGATTAGAAGAAGAAACCTGGATATGGGACACACTAGAACTCCATTGCAAATTCTGGAGTAAGATCCTTCTTCCCTCCCTCCCCACTCCCCCCTTCCTTCCTTCCTTCCTTCCTTCCTTCCTTCCTTCCTTCCTTCCTCTCTCCCTTCCTTCCTTCTGCCCTTCCTTCCTTTCCTCCTTTCTTTCCCTCCCTCTTCCTTCCCTCCCATCTGTCTTCAGGACTGGGGCTAGAGTTAGGTCTAAGACTTGACTGTTAGCTCCAGAGACATCTGGGGAACTGACCTTCGTTTTAGTTCCAGACTCTAAATTCAGAAAGTGTAGCATCTGGACCAGGCTGCGTTTGTCCAGGGAGGCTGGGGGTGATTAATGACTGTGCTCGTGTTTGACCATGCAGTATTGCACCACATTTTCCATCATATTGAGCGCTGCGTAACTCTGAGATTGATGAGGTGCACCTGCTCCAGGTGCAGTGGTCTCCAGGAGACCCCCAGGACTGCTCCAGGTTGGGGCCAGGGCTGCGGAGCCCCGTCCAGGAAGTCCGACTTCTTTAGCACTTGTTCGAGTCTGAAATTCAAAGTGTGTGGAAATCCTCTTAGGAAATCAGAGTTCTTTTCAAGATTTCTATTTTGCCTGACTGGAGTCACCTGTGGGTGATGCCCAATCCGTAGCACATCTTTTGGTGCTTGGAAGTGATAATTTTCAGGTTATCTTGGTGACTTCTTCATCTGATAGAAGAGGATCTGTGTGTCACCACTCCATAGCTTGAACTATGTCAAACTTCACTCCTGGATGGTCCCTTGGAGTCACCGAAGGAAGTAATAGAGGCACGAAACCATATTCTCAACACCTCAAAGAAACTCTTACCCATAATCTTTCACTATTAGGTGGCACAGACACACAAAACCATAAAGTTTATTTTCTGTTGTTAGGAATGTATTGACAGAATAATGTAATGATTAAAAACATAGCTCCTGTAATCAGACTTCGATTGAAGTCACGGCTTGGCCACTCATTGTGTGACTTTGGGGACGTAGATTTTTGAGCCTTAATTTTCTCATGGATAAAGTGGGAGAAATAATGGTCCTGATATCACAAACTTGTGAGGAGTCAGTGCAAAGAAGTCATTTACCGTAGCGTGTGGCACATAGTCAGTGCTCAGTGCACACTGGCTTTCGTCATTAATAAGCCCTGTCTTATGCTGTCTTTAGTGGATGGATGTTCGTCTTGTGTTTTTGTCTAATAAACCTTTGGAAGATGAAGCATTCCTTCATAAGCAGCATTTATTTACTAGTTTGAATCTGTTAAAACCTGGGATCTAATTGAAACTGGGCTTTTGGTGGTCAAAAAAACCAAAAACAAAACCCATTAGGAATCACTATCCCATAACACAAGGCAGAGGTTGTGAACTGCAGCTCACAGGAGAAGGTGGTCTCCAGAGGAGACTGGTGTGGACAGTGTTCGTTTGAGGTTAAACTTGATTTAGCTGCTAACATTGAAGAAGCAAAATATTTCACATAAAAATCAGTATCCCCTTTTCATCTCGTGTCTGGTCTGTTTTACTCCTACGTGTCATCTGGCCATGGAAGACAGAGCCATGGTCCCCCAAGGTGTCCGTGTCCTCCCTAATCCCTGGAAGCCAGGAATGTGTTAGGTTACCTGGCAAAGGGAAATTAAGGTTGTGGATGGAATAAATGTTACTATTTAGCTGACCTTAAAATAGGGAGATTATCCTGGCTTGTCTCGGTGGGCCAAGGTCCTCGCAAGCATCCTTACAGGTGGGGGAGATGAGACAGAGGGCGACGTGGTTATGAAAGATGGTGGGAAAAATGCAACATTGCTGGCTTCGAAGTCAGAGGAGGGGGCCACGAGCCAGGTCCTGCCGGCAGCCTCTAGAAGCCGGAAAAGGCAAGAGCAACGGACTCTCCCCTGGACCCTCCTGAGGGGGGCGCAGCCCTGTCAACACCTCGACTTCAGCCCAGGGAGGCCCACGCTGGACTTCTGACCTCCAGAACAGTGAGATAATAAATGTGTATTGTTTGAACCACTCAGTGTGTGGTAATTTGTTATAGCAACAATAAAAAAACGAATACACTGTCCTGTCCCTGTGGGATAAAACTATTTTTGCCTGTTCTTAATCTTCATGTTTTGTATATAATTCTTTTGAAGCACTTCATACTCCTGGCAAAGTCACCAAGCCGAACAGAGCTGCAGGCGCTCCTGGCTTCCCTGCTGGAAAACGTCAATCAGTCGCAGTGTTTGCTGCCTTGTTAGCTGCAAGTCGGCATCTGTGAAGGACTTCCAGCTGCACGAGACGATAGGACTTTGGATTTTTAAAGAGGTATTAAGTGATAATAATTACTGTGGAGTGTTGTATCCTCTACTGTTGGGATTTTAGCCCTGGCTTTCATTTGGTTTGGAAGAGTTCAGCATTTTTCTCAAAGATAGCTTGCTCGGCTGCATGGGTGATTTCAGGCAGGAGGGGAAGAGCTTGTCTGAGAAAGTGTGGATTATTTGTTTCTGCATAAATGACCATGAAGACCCTTGGAAGGAACCGGGACTGAGGGAGGCAGGAAGAAACAGAAGTCTTCCAGAGAGATCCCGGAGCAAGGGACAAGGGCTTTGGGGAGCAGACACAATTGGAACACCGGTAAGTGTTAGAAACATGGCAGGACGTGACTCATATGGGCAACGATGCAGCCAAGGGAACCTTCAGAAACAGGATTCTGATGCCAGTTCCAGTGTGTGGGGTTTTGTTTTTTTCCTCCATACCAGCAATCGATTCTCTGACACCAGCTGGGAGACCTACAATTCAACTCAATTCTGGCACCGTCTACCTGGAGGTAGTGTCAGATCCCACAGGTAAAGGGCTCTGTTCGACAGGATGGATGTCCTGCCCGTGGCACTCCTGGTCCTCAGCTGCCAGGCTCGGAATCTATGCTGTTGGTTCTTTGGGTTTCAGGCCTTTGAACACCACCACAGGCCTTCCTGGCATCTCTGCCTTGCAGATGGCAGAGCGTGGGATGTAGCCCACCACAACCACATGAGCTGATCCATAAATCCGTCTCTTCCTGCATGTCTATATTTATCCCACTGCTTCTGTTTCTCTGGAGAGCCCTGACTGCTACAGCAGGGGACAGTGGACATCTCTCCCCTGTGTAGAGACTTAAGGAGTGGAAAGTGAATGTGTGTTACTCCCATGTCCCATAAACTGTAGGGTTGTGCTTGGCAGAGATGTCCTTGAAAAAAAATGCCTTGTGACAACCGTGTTGGGAGCCACTGTGATGAAGGCTGATCTCTCGGTGAGACGGTGCTCTTGCTTTATGTTTATTTTTGGCCTTAATCTTGAACAAATCATGATATTGACACCACCTCAGGATAAATGGAATTGTGCCACAGTCCACAATTTACTCTTCTGGACCCCTGTACTCTATTTAATGTCCACTCAAGCTTCTGAGTGTTATCACACCCTTGTAGAATGTTGCTGAGTGGTGCCGGACTTTGAGAGGAGCAGATCATAAGGGAGGGTCGCGTCTGCTGCCTGACCCCCTGCCGTGTTTCTGAGTCCCAGCGCAAGTTCAGAGGACGATAATGTTCACAGTGTCCCTCCAAACAAAGAAGTGCTCCCTGGACACTCCCCCCCACCCCCCGCCACCCTTCTATTGCTAAGACTTGAAAGTTGGAAATACCAAGACCCTTCAAACACAGAATCTTATATTCTAATGCTTTGATTGCTGCCAAATGCAAAAGTTTAAAATTCACTCCAAAGTATAAAAGTTGCCACTCAAAGGGAAGTTTATAATTTGTGTTTCAAAAGCATGTGACTTCAAAATTCCTTTCTGTCTCTCCAGCCTTTGCACCACAAACCTGAGCTTTCCCTGGATGGAGCCCAGTCCCTTCCTTCGGTGTGAGGGATTTTGAATGTACTTTTCTCAATGTCCGCATACACCAGCGTGATCTGACGATGGAGTCTTCGAGCCAGCTTGACCAAGGAGGCCAGTGTAGTCGCTTGGAATGGCTTGAGCCATGGTTTTCAGAGGTTTGTGATGTAAGCGCAGGGAGAAAGCACACACACCACAACCACCTGAAACAGAGAACCTGAGCCAGACGCTGTCTGCCCTTCAGTCCTCCCCTGTGGCTGGTAATTTGCCACGAGTAACAAAAAGACTGTGGGACTTTGTACTGCCTACGCCATAAACGAGCACAGCAACCGAGAGTCAGCTACTAATTACCTTCAGCAGAGGCAGAATTTACCTGACATCGCTAAGCATATGGAGAGGGATTCCAGCTCGTAGAAGGATACTCCTAAGATGAGATTTGAAAGCAAATCCACGGGCAGGGCTCAATGCACCAATGTGTGCATGCTGACAGTTCTAAGCAATGCAATTATTGTCATTTTTCTGCCATTAGCTGCTGCCTTGGGTTTATGGGAATAGTGCTAGAATATACACCGCTTGGTGTCATTTATTACCACCATCCCTTCATAACAAAGCTCCTTCTTCATCTTCTATCCCTCAGCCTCCATCGAACCTCATCTTTAAATAGAGCCCCTGGCCTCATTTTCAACTGTTAACACTAAAGTATGAATCAGGTGATGAGGGTTCATTTTTACAATTACCAAGGATGGTTTCCATGTCTCAGGCAGCTGGGTACTCGCCGACAGTTTCTGACCCATGTAAGCACCTCATCTGAAACAAGGAGGGAGTTCCGGCCCGTGAAGCCTGCCTTGGGGTGTAGACAGGTCTGTGGGGGGACGCTGTGATTGGAAGCTTTGATTCACAAATGCATCGTGCTGGGGGGCATTGCTCTGAGAAGATGGGCTCATTGGAGGTGACGTTCTCATCGGCACATCTGTGTGTGCGTGTGTGTGAAATGTCCCCGTCTGACCTTCCATCCTGTCCTTACACTGGCTCAGAATTGGTGGCTGCTTTTCATGTGCTTACTCATTTTTAAAATGTTTGTTAACTCTACGAGTTGAGGAGCCTATTCAGTGGAAGTGTGCAGGTGAAGAAGAACCGACAGTGGTCTTCTTCTGTCAGCATCACCATCCTCATCCTCATCCTCATCTTCACCATCACCATCATCGTCTCAGTGGACTTCATTGCCGTTGTTATGATCATCATTCCTAACACTCACTGGGAGTTGTATCTGCCCAGCGCCGTGTTCGATGCTTTACCAGAATAATCTTACTTAACTCTTGCAATGGCACTACGAGCTCGATATCATCCTTCCCACTAGGCAGTGAGGCCCCTTCATCTCAGAGGAGTTAAGCATCTTACACTAACTCACAGAGTGAGTGACAGGCCAGGAAACTGGAACACAGATCTGCTTGACTTCAAAGCCTAGATCCTCAAAATCATATCATGTTGCCTGTCTTCGAGATCTAGCTACCCGTTTTTCTAAATAGAGGTTTCGTCATGACCCAAGCCAGTGGGATGGGTAAAGCCAGATTAAACAAAAAAACTTCCTTAAAGTTGCATGCTGAGATCAAACAATGCACTTCTTAGTGATTTAATTAATTAGGGTGCATCTGGTTTTTACTGCAGTCAGTGGAATACAAATGTTTTAGAACTTCACATCACCGTTTGGTTTTGTGTTACTGCCACTCTGCAAGTCTTCCGACTCCATGTTTGCACTAGGTGTTCCTTCCATCTAATGGGGCATTCTCATGCATGACTGTTTTATTAATTTTCTTGACTTCAGGGAAGGAGAGGTTGGGGAGATTTTTAGCTCATAGGACTTCATAACATTTGTGGCTCATAAATTTTATCTATGAGCTATTTTCTCCGGAACTCTATCATTGTTTCTTGATGTGTTCAGGAGCTTGGCCTGTGTCCACTTATTTGCTCTATAACAGAAACGTTGGATTGAAGTATAAGGAAAAACTCATTCTGGGGATTGGCTGAAAAGGGGAGCTTTGACCAGAAGAAGGTCTAGGGGAAGCATTGTCAACTGTCATTTTCTCTAGCTATAGTTTTTATCTTAAAAAAATTAAAGGGGAATACTATGCTTTCAGAAGGTAGAGTCTTAAATATGGGAATCATTTTATAAGAGAGAATTATTTAAAATTGAAACTGAAATGTTAATGGGCGAGGGTTTCTTGGCTCTAGTGAAATTTGCAGAATGTGTTTTCTTAGCTGAGAGAACTTTGGGGCTCTCCTGCTATGCACCCTAAAGTCTTTTGGCGGGCTCAGCATTCTGGGATGGGTGCAAGGGGGTGGGAGTTTAATCAATGCAGGAAGCTAGTAACTCAAGCTGATTTGCAAAGAACCCATGGAGGCAGGGATTCTCCTGTCTGTGGCTCTGGAGTTCAGTGGTGGAGCTAAAGGCATGAGGTGCTCTGGGCTCACAGACATTTAAATTATTTATGCTCATGGCAGCCCCGTCAATGAAGAGGCACCGCAGAACCTAAGACGCGCTCAGCTTCCTGGCCTCAGGTATGATGCCTGGTGTTTATAGTCCAGTTTATTTCCTCGTGATCCTAGCCTTTGCCCCTGCACACCCACTCCCGGACTTCGTCCAAGCCCCATCTCCTAAGCTAATTAAGCCAAATGTTGCCTTTATGTCCAGTTTCCTTCCTTTGCCTTGTTACCAAGGCAACTGGGTTTGTTGCCTGTGCTTTTTCAGTGTCAAACGGACGCTCTGCTCAATTTGCTCGATCATTTGTGGAAGGTTGTTTCTGTGCTGCACGACCTTTTTAAAGCTTTAAATGACCCAGAACACTACAAATCTTCTCATTATCCCCAGGATAATGGGTCACTGGGAGTCCAGGGACAGAGGGCTCTAAAAAGACAGATTCGAGCAAGGCCAAGTTCTATTTGTCCCCTCTGGTCTGGGGTCCGTGCACCTGGCCTTAGAGATAATGGGCTGTGCCAAGCACTGTGCCCCCGCCGGCAGCCCCGGCACTTGGGATCCTCTGTACAACCATTCTGCCCTTGCCTGGCATCCCCCTCTTGCTCCAGGTCCTAGCAAGTTTACATCCCTCTTCCCGCCTTTCACGTAACTGCTGTCAACTCACCAAGGTCATGGGGCCACCACCCTTTGCTACTGAACACTTAGCCCAGGCCCTGGCATATGGCAACATTCCTTAATATTTGTTGAATTGTATGTGAAATAGTCAATTTTTCCCTTTACCTTCCCGAAATCTATATATCAGTAACCAATATATCAGTCAAGCAATATTTATTAAGCACTACATTAGTTTGCTCAGGCTGCCATAACAAAATGCCACAGACTGGGTGACTTCAACAACAGAAATTTAGTTTCTCACTGTTCCAGAGTGACAGCACCCGAGACCAAAGTGTCACCAGGTTTGGTTCTTCTGCGACCTTTCTACCTGGCTTGGAAACAACTACCTTCTCTCTGTGTCATCACATGGTCACCTCTGGTGTATCTTTTGTCCAAATTTCCTCTTCTTATCAGGAGCCCATCCAGGTTGGATCAAGACCTACCATAATGGCCTCATTGTAACCTAATCATCTCTTCAAAGACCCTATCTCAAAATACAGTCACATTTGGAGGTCCTGGGGGCATTAGGACTTTTACATAGAGGTTTGGGGGACACACAATTCAGCTTATAACAAGCACTCAGTATTTGTCAGGATCAATGCCAAGCCCCACAGGCAAAAAGCATAAAAAAAGAAAGAGCGATGTTCAAAGTTCTTGACAAGCACTATGGAATGGATGCTGACAAGGACAGATCAAGTCTGACCAGGCCAGACAGGAAGGATACCCGTTGCATGTAATTTGTGTACACATGTTTGTGGGCACTGGCTTGACCTGGGGCCCAGATACTGTATCAGATGGTCCCAGGTCCCATCCCACTTGCAGTCTGGGGGGACACCAAACAATGGAGGGCCATTTCCAAGAGAGCCGAGTGTTAGAAGGCTTGTTTCAGGCTGTGGTGGGGGGACACTGGGGACTTCACCTCTTGAGTGTTTGAGAGGGACAGGGTAGGGTTCTGTTCCCTGAAAAGATGCTTCCTCTCTTGGCCAAAGTTTTCACCCCCAAGGCCTCTTACACAGACACGGGTGTCATCTGCCCTTCTCCCTCGGGGGATGAGACAGCCATCTGGCTTCTTCCTGCCCATAGTACTCTGAAGATTCCTACTCCTTCTCTCTTTCAGCTAAGGAGTGACAGGGAATACCTGAGAAGATAAAACTAAGGGATTATCTTATGTTTTGCAGAATGGTGTGGGGTATTCATAATTAAATAAAAATAGGTGGGGTAGCAGGGTAGGAGGAAGTAAGGGAACGGACACAACAGGACCGAAGTAATGAGGGTACAGGAAGCCTTCTGTTAAGAAGACCTGGGGCAGGCTTGTTAATCACAACACAAGCTAACGCTCATTATGCATCTTCTTTGCATTCAACCAATGTGTGTTAGGCACATGCTATGTGATGGGAACTATTGGGGACATTGGGGAGATGCAGCAAATAGTAGAGAAGGTGGTTACTTGTGCAGCGTTTGTAGTTCGGTGGGCTCAATTTTGTGTGTGAGAGTGGCTGCTGCCTTGGGCCTCTCTGCAGCCCCCGTGGGACTGAGGCACTCGTTCCTCCAGCTGTTGGCCAGTGTGGACAGCTGCTGGTTCACAGGGATTGCCCTTGGCTGAAGAACCCCGCCTCACATAAGGGTGTTCCTCTTCCTGGGGGCAGCCTGCATCCAATGATTAGTGGATGAAGGGTACAAAGGAGTGACCCTTTGTCTCAATTCCAGACAACTCTGAGGAGCTGTCTCAGCCCCAGAGCTCCCTGTGGGATCAGCCGAGGGCTCCGTTGTGACTGCATCGTATGCCCCTGTCAACCAGTCCTGCATCCCTCACTGCCCTGCAGGCGTCACTTTGGGGAGTGCTCTCTAAAAACTTCCTGTGCGCAATCTCCATCTTAGAGTCTCAGGTGGAAAGTCTGACCTAAGGTCCATGTGAAAAAAATCCCAACCACAACCTATGTTTTCCGATATATTTTACAAATTAGGAAATTAAGGCTTAAAGAAGTTGAGAAGCTTGCTCCAGAGCACAGTTAAAACATGGGAACTTTGCTACCTGGTTGCCAGAAAGGCGGCAGGAAGCTGGGTCTCAAGGGGTGAGCGAGACCCAGGCAAACGTGGGGTCCGAGGATGACTTTCCGTAGCCTCCCGGAGACCACGTGGGTGGGCTCGTTGCCTGGGGAAGGCTCAAGTCATTTACTGTTGGTCCTCAAAAAGCCACAGTGTCTCTGTGACAGGGAGTACCTGTACATTGAGATACCTGCACAGTGTCTCTGTGACAGAGAATACCTGCAGGGAATGCAGCACATTGATTTCAGAAAGACAGTCTAAGCCAATTTTTAAAAACTATGAAAATATAACTTTTATTAAAAACTTGAATCTATAAAGCCATTTGGATTTTTCATGATTGTGCTCTAACTGCCGACTGTCATCCAAGAAGACAAAATGTTCACAAAGTGCAGGAAGGGTTGATATCATTGAAAGCCTTTGTCGACCTGAGGCTGAATTTTTATCCAGCGTTGAGGGCTTTTTAAGCCCATGTGCATGCATGCGTGTGTGTGTGTGTGTGTGTGTGTGTGTGAGTTTAACAGCCAACAACATATTTTTCTGTTATGTCACCCAGGAGTCACACAAAATTTGGCAGTAGGTTTTCTAATTTTTTAAAAGATTTTATTTATTTTAATCTTAGAGAGAGGGGAAGGGAGGAATAAAGAGAGGGAGAGAAACGTCAATGTGTGAGAGAAAAGCATTATTCTGTTGCCTCTTATAATCACCCTGACCGGGGACCAGGAATCAAACAAGCTACCTTTTGCTTTGTGGGAGGCTGCCCAACTGCGCCACACCTGTCACAGCTGGCAGGTAGGTTTTGATGTCTCTCCTCTATAGACGAGGCGACTGGGACTTGGAGGGATTGAAGTGCTCCACTTTTATTCTTGCTGCTGTTTATCCATGCAAAAAGACCAGTTTTTATTGTACTGATTGACTTTTTAAAATTAATTTTTCATTTACAATTTATTTCCCATTCCATTGATATCTACTTTATATATAAGATGGGGGAAAGTGGGACTTACCATTGTGCTTGTGGGAAATAGCAAAATAATCAATAAATAATAATACAAGAATAAGCTTAATGTTTCGTGCACTCACAACTGTGAACCTACTTTTGCACCCCCGTCTTATACCTTTCTTTGCCTTTCTCTATATTTATTTTTCACTTGTTGAATCTTCACCTGATATGTTTTCTATTGATTTGAGATAGAGAGGGAAGGAGAGAGAAAGAGTGAGAGGGAGAGAGAAACATTAGGTGGTTGCCTCCCGTGCGCACTGTGCCTGGGCGCCAAACCCGCGACCTATGGATGTGCCCTGACCGGGAATTGAACCTGCAACCTTTTGGTGTATGGGATGGATGATGGTCCATAAAACTGAGCCCCCCGGCTGGGGCATATTTATTCTTCATTTTTAATTTCTTGAATTGAATACATAGATAATTTAACCTAATAAACTCATCAAAGATCTCTGAATACCACAGAGGTGGCATCTCAAAAATTTTGTTTCAATAGTGCTGTCACTGGTGTTAATTTTAAGATTATCTAAAATTTTGGTTTTGATATCTGCCTTTACTCAGACGTTATTTATCAGAGCTCTTTCAAATTTCCAAATAGTTATTCTGGGGTCGGATGCTGCTCGTTTTCTTTTGTGGCAATTTTCTATTGCCATTGAATTGTGGAATAATCTCTAGTTTTCAAATTTACTCAGATTTTGTGTCACCTTTATTTTTAAATGTTTCATGAGTGTTTAAAATATATATATTTTCTGTTATGTACAACTTCTTACAGAGTGATTTAATTGAGCTTTCGAATTGTGAAATTCAATTCTCTAACTTTCATGTAGAAACACAATACATTTTATGAGATTATCTATTAATCCATCTGACTGCTTTTAAGGATTAGTCAGCTCCTGCTTGCTTTTCTAACAATTTTACTTTATATATATTTGAAATTATGTTGTTAAGTGCTGTTGTAGGTATTTGGTGGATTATAATTTTTATCAACATAAAAATTTCTTGTGTCTCAATGTTCTACCCCACTGAATTTTATTACACCTGAAATTGTGTAATTTCACAATTGTGATGTTGTTTCCTTTGAGGAGGACAAATTGGGGGACAGTGCCTAGTCTTTGCCTGATCTGTTTTTCTCCAACACCTTGTTCTTAAACTTCCAAGGTCTTACTTTAATGTGATTCCTATAAAAGGCATACAGATAGGTTTCATTGTTTGTTTGGTTTGGTTTTCATGGCAAATCTGGGAGTTTCTGTGTGATGACTATAACCCAGATATATTTGTTGTGATTAATGATACATTCAGGATTATTCTCACTATCTTATTTTATGTTCTCTTAGTTTCTTTTTTTTCTTCCTTCCCTTTATTGAATTTGTAACATTCTTATTACATATTTTTCTCTCTATTTCTTTGGAATACAAGCATGAAATTTATATTCTAGTATGTCCTTCTCATTATTGATATGCATTTCAACATATATAAAAATCAACATCTAGGCTTATTCTCAATGTCTTAATCTGCCTCTGCATTCAATAATCTAAACTTGTTATCACGGGGCTCTGGTTCCCAGTCTCTTGCATCTTATGAAACAGTAATATTTCTGAAAAATAAACTGTGGACCTATACAAGGTTGTCAAATTTTATTTTGTTAAATAAGGGCAGTAAAAAAACAACAACCTACTTATCATCTGTGACCTCCCATTGCCACCATTCACAACAGACAGGACATTTTAATGCCACCAAATTAAGGAGGACATAATAAAGAAGGATTTGAAAAAACTGAATACTTTATGTATTTAGCTTAAAAAATTCATTTTTATTTTCATTTCACTGCGGATCTATGACAACTCCATAATGGCCTGATACTGAAACAAAACCTGGCTTTTGGAAATCATCGGCTCACAACTAGTTCCCTTTCCCTGCTATCCCGTTTCTCCCATATCCCAACCCCCTTCCTTGCTTGGTGTTTTCCTTCCCTCCCTCCCTCCCTTCCTTTAATTCTTTCTTGCCTCTGTGTATTTGCAAGTAATTTTTATCTCTTCCTGAAATACCTTTGCCCTGCTCTCATACACAGAAGTGACGTTTTATATGGGGGATAGATTTTTGAAGAATTTACATGATTAAAACTAAAGAAATTAAAGATGAATTCTCTCACAGATGTGACAGAACTATTTCTGATGGTGGGTATTTCTGTTTACAGCTCAAGGGGTAGTTGTGCCTACAATTCACTGGCATAACGACATGAAAAATAAACAATTCTGGGTGAATTAAACAACAGTTTGGGAACTGCATAATTTCAAGTTTTATGCATAGGTGAGGACTTTATTCATATCTTTATATTACTTTATTCATATCAAATTAATTTAATGTTGCATAATATGCAATTGCCCTTTCCTTATACTCGCTTCTCTGATTTCTCATTAGTGCTCGATTGTGCCGGTGATGTAACTGCAATAGTGGCCGCAGGAACCTTCACTCATTCGGCCCAAGAGGGCAGGTGCCGTTCTGACTGGGTGGAGTCTCAGCCTTGATTGGGCAAAGCGAATGTTTAGTTAGTAAGAATACCGTGCCTTGCGGTGAAGGGGACCCTATGATCAGTTTTCCAGGGACGGCCTTGGTTAATGACCTCAGCCACCATGTGGTCACCCCTATTGGGACTCCCTAGCGGCAGGACCCTTGTGAGTACCGCATGTGTTGTGCGTCCTGTTTCCACATGGCAAGCTGACATGCACAGGGCCTGCCTCAGCTTTTGGCCCGGCCTGGGTCCCTGCACCTGAGAGGACAAGTTAAGGATGCTCTGTCCCACGGACCCTACCATCCAAGATTCAGGGCAAGGGGCCGACTTCTCCGAAGCCGTGTTTACCTGAGCGCGAGGTGTTGGGCTATTCTAGTTGCTTTCCCTTCTATTAATTACGGTGTGCTTTGTTTTCTCCTGCTGGCTGCGGTGCACAGCGCCCAGTGTTTGGTGGTTGCATGTAAGGCAGCCTATCCTTTCCCCACCTTCCCAGGTGAAGCTCCTGGAGCTCAGGGGTTGTGTCTTATTTATATTTTAGGCTCAGTGCCAGCAGACCCCGATGCCCAATATCTCTGATTAAGTGAAACTGCTTTCTTGTTAAACCATTACCTCTAAACAGACAAGTCTTCCTTCTGGCTAAATGAAATATCTTCCTGACTGTGTATTAAGTGTCATTTCACCCTCCGTGTGCCTGGGACCATCTGGCAAATGCCACTTATTGTGTCTCTTCTGGTACCTGAAGGCAGATATTGTTACTCTGAAATTCTATTTCTCTGGATTAAAAAGCCACAATACATCCAATATTGCCCCATTGTGCTTCTGTGATCCAACAATTGAATCATTTTGTTCTTCCTTGGATCTTCTCCAACTTTGTCTCATCTTTTTATAGATGTGGAGGCCAAAATGCCAGCCAGGTCTAGAGGAAGCACTCCTCACTGGCCCTTTGTATCCTCATGTCTCAGCTCAGCCCCTCTGATCTTCATGCTAGACACGCTTCTGACGCATTCCCTGTGTTGGGCGTTGTGATCCTCATGGCCTTTATTCTCTTTCTGTGTCTTCACAGGTCATCGACCGTCTTGTATCTGTGGGGTTTTTTTGTTTGTTTCTTTTGGTTTGCAGTCTAATATCTTATACATAAAGCCTATTAAACTGCATCCTTGATGTTTGTGGTTTGTCAAGTTCAAAGACAGCTTGATAAATTATATTGTGGATTTTTAGCACAGCTGCCCAAATCTTCATAAACTGTGTTGATTGCTATCAGTAACTGATTGTTATATGTTTGTTTGCTACTTTATGTGATACAGTAGCTACTAGCCACATGTGACAGTTTAAAATTAAGTTAAGATGAAATAAAAGTAAATATTTAGTTTGTCCCACTAGTCACATTTCAAGCGCTCAGTGGCCACCTGTGGTCAGGGGCTATGACATGGGACAGCACAGATACACATTTCCGTCACTGCAGAAAGTTCCATTGAGAAGCACTGATCTAGAAGGTTTTCCAGCTTGAAGAATAGTTTTGGTAAAAGAAAGTGGCCACATTGGTGACCTGAGTTCATGGAATCAGAGACACTCTAGTCCAGTAATCCCAATATTTACTCCTATGAACCTATGCATATGTTTTCCCATTAAAAAAGCACTTTCTCTGTCCTGGCTGGTTTGGCTCAGTGGATTGAGCACCAGCTTGAGAACTGGTGGGGTCACGGGTTCGATTCCCACTCAGGGCATATGCCTGGGTTGTGGGCTGAGTCCCTGGTGTATGAGAGGCAACTGACTGATGTCTCTCTCCCGCTCTTCCCCCCAACCGTCCCCTCTCTCTAAAAATAAATGAATAAAATCTGTAAACAATTTTTTATAAAGTCCTGTTTCTCAGGGTTTTTATTATTAAATAATAGATAATAATATCTCCTCTCACTTGTGAAATCAAGGTGTAGACAAGCATGATGCCATCTGTTACAGGAAGATGGGACCACAATGGGTGGGTAAAATCCTAGACCGAAGTTTAAAAAAATATTCTTAATTTTTATATGAAAACCTAGAAAAGGCAAACCCATAGCTATAGAAAGTAGCTCAGTGGTTTCCAGGGGCCAGGGTCTGGGGTCGGCAATGACCCCAGAGAAGAGCAAGGAAAGTTCTGGGGCAATGAAGGTGTTCTATAGCATGTACTTTTGTCAGAACTTAGGGAAACGTGTACCATAAAATTGCTAATTTTTAAAAGGTAAATCTAGCTCAATAAAGCTGATTAAAATTTTCTTTTATTGTAATTTATTTTTAGTTTTAGTGGACTTATCCCGGTAAAGATATATTTTACGTTCTAAGTCTTGAATTTCTGAATAGGACTTTCAGGTCTGGTTGTCTTCTCTCCTAATTCTTTACACCGGCCTGCAGGGTTCCCCAGAGTGGGCTCCCCACTGCTGTCTGCGCCATCGTCTGGGCTGGCTACCTGCTCGCTGGTGCTGCTTCTTTCTTACTCTCATCCGTCTGTCAGCGGCCTCCCAAGTGGCTGCTTTCACTCTAGGAACTACGTAGTAGTGGAAACTTTATTGTTTGCTTATTGGGCACACTGTTCTGTTCTCTGTGTACACTTTGTAACATATATGACTTAGTACAGCTTTATACATACAGAAGCCGCGAACAGCGCAGCTGTATCCTGTACTCAATCTTTAAGCGATGGGATGCGCACCAGGGGCCTGCTGCCTGTTGCGTTGTCTTGGCTGTGCGGCCCGAGCTTCCCTTCTACCTCTGTTCTTCTGCTTTTAACATGTGTCTTTTTGCCTTTCCCTAACCACCGTTAACCTCTTGCCCTTCCCGGTTGGACTCCGACCCCCGGCAATGGCCGCTGGACCAGCGTCGTGAGAAAGCAGCTGAAACCATCAACTTCTCTTCACACAGCGGTGACGTGGATGCCCGTTATGACCTGTGCAAACCGTAGCAGCCCAGGGACTCTAGGCTGGAAAACTTTGGTCTTATTCAATGACATTTTTGGTTGTTTGTTTACTGAATTGTAAATTTTATTCAAAATTTATTAAAAGCTTCAAAGAACCAACTTACTTTTGCCCAAACTGTGACCTATATTTTCATTTTGCCCAGTCTATCATGGCTTCTTTTGTCCCGGCTAGTCCCGCTCCCAGAATACCGCGCCCCATATACGAAGGTGTCGCTTGGCCAAGTCTCCGTTCCTAGTCTCGCTTTCGAACCCCTCACCTTGAATTAGTCTGCGGACCTCCTTTCATCCCCACACGTGACTGACACTCCCTGCACCCTTCTCGCTCAGTTTCGTTTCTGTCTTTTTCTCACTTATTTGCTTTTGTGAGGTCTTACCTCCCTGCACTTGACCTGGATTTCTTTTGACAAGGATCTGGACCCGCTCCTGAGTTGCCTGATAAAGTCTTGTTTGGCAATGAAATTTGCCCAAGTCTCCATACCCTTTTCCCCACTTGGCCATTTTTCTCACCTCATTTTTCCCAGTCCTTTAAGTAATGCCTAATATTTCTTCAGCCTCCCAGCTCCATCCTCATTAGATTGTCTCTGGGTCATTTAATTTACGAGCTGGAAGGACCTTGCAGCTCACCTGCCCAGTGCCTGCCTTCTCTCAAAGCAGGGACCAAATGGGCGGACTCGCTCCGAGTGGTGTGGTTAAACAAAAGACAGCTATCCCCTGGCTTTAAAGTGCATGATTTTTTTTTTCTGGTTGTCTTTTCATTTAACCAACATTCTGAAAATTTTGCTGCTCAAAAAAAGGTTCTATGATCAAATCAATGCAGGCAACAATGGATGAACCAAATTTCACCGGGTTTCTTTGCTGCTTGAGTTTTTTAAACATTTAAGGATATCCATATGTGAAACTCAGAGGTGGGGGGGGGGACATACTATATTCAACTACTAATTTATTTCCAACTTATTTAACAGCAGAATTCTATAAACATCCTGAATTATGCTGGATAGTGTTCTTTAGAACACTCGGTAACATTTATCATTTCTTCAAGGGCAGAAGTCCTTGAATATTTTTATGGGTAATCAAGTACTCCTCAAATATATATTTTTTCTTTTACTCACCAAGAATTCTTCTAAATAGTAGACTAATTGATTCTTGATTCATCTTTACTTGATGAGGTCGAAGTGCAAGATGTTAAAAGAAGATGATTTCATTCGGGTTTGCATTTTATCCCGTTGATGGAATATGTGTGGGATGTTTGGAATACTGCTTTGTGTTTCAGTTGGGTCCCTATCTGTCAGATCTTTAGGTCTGGTTTATAAATGTCAAGGTTAAATGGAGGTGAAACTGAACAGCTCTTGGAGCGCCGAGAGGCAAATGCTCAGTTAATCCAAGCCTGTTCTCAGGGCATTTAGCCTTTCCCAGCCATTAGAACTCAGACACCCAGTCACCCATGCGTATTAGCCGAATTAGACATGTGGACTCACGATACAAATTACGTGGCATGTTTATATATCAAAATAAGATGATTTTAAGTTTACAGGAGAGCAGTTGCTGTGTGTGTGTGATTGAGAGAGTGAGGGAGAGGCAAAAGAAATGAGATAAACTGCTAGAAAAATCTCCATTTTGCAATATTTTTAAAAAGCAGTCCCTGGCAAAAATCTATTTTCCCCTATCTGTCATGGCATTATAGGGAGATTATTTTAAAAATTAGTGTGACTATAATGTGAAAGTTCCAGTGAGTGTGAAATCAGTTAAGAAATCAAATAAATTGGACATTACAGTAGCCAAGTGGGACATTGTAGTATACTGATGAGTGTTATAAATCTTCAATTCTGTGCCACTCATAACGAAAAGTGTGATTCCATCTGGAACCATGTCACTTTAAGGAACGCTCTCATTTCATAAGGAGACATCTTTAATGGAACTAATAAATTGTTTATCACCTTTTAAAATAAGGTGCACACACTAGAGATCATTGGGTGGTGGAAGGAGTTGGTTACAAAGAGCTTGGTAAGGTAGGTAAATTATGTTTTATCTTTCATAAAGTTAATAAAACAGGGTGAAAGGGGTGCAAGATTATCTGCATTTAGAAGATAACACAAATGATGGTGAAGAATCGACCTGAATGTTTAGACGTAGCTTGGCTGCCTGCCCCGGTAATCTCTTAAGTTAGGTCCTTACAGGCTGCCAGGGGAAGGCTCTCCGCGCTCTTACTCATCGTGTGTTCACCTTCTAGAACCCCTGCTACCTTTTAATGGTAATTACTTGCTACAGAAGAGATGAGCAAAGTCCTCCCAAATCTAGCCCTGATGTTCTCTCATAGGCCCCCTGAGGAAGAAATGCACGCGCAATCATTACCTTCCTTGGCCTTTTACCTTAGTTCCTCAAACCTAGAACACTGCCGACTGTAGGATATACAGTTTTGTGTACGGCGAAGAGAGATGTTTCTGCTTAAATTATGACATACCACTACTTACAGGATGCACCGTAAGTTTAAGATGCTAAAATTTGAGAAAATGTGTATCTTATCATCAATGAAATCTGGGTCCATAATTTCTGGACTCGTGAAGTATTCTCTACAGTACTTCTGGTGCTCTTTGGGAATTAGTTTGCCACCCTGATATCACCATTAGTGACAGGTGCGAGAGGATTTAATTTTTTTTTGTTATTACCCATGTATTTGAATCTTTTTGTAATTATTTAACTTTCCACCTATGTAGGATTTATCTTCCTAACTGATTGTAAGGTTTTTGAAATGAGGCCTCTCAATCTAGCCCATAGCAGTGACCCCAGCAACTAGCAGGTATCAGTCAGTGTTTCATTTATTCATATGTTCATTCCTTCAACAAAGGCATGGGCTCACTGAACACCTACTATGTGCCAGGTCCTGTGCCAGGTAGAGGGAGGCTGGTGAGCATATTGCAGCTCTCTTTTCAAGGATCTCACTCCACTATGGTCTCCCAAACCAAACGCGCCATCACGACACCGCGTGTGAAGTGGTGTGAGGCAGAGGTCCTGGGTGCATGGGAGCACAGAGGGGGCCCCTAATTGAGACTCGGGTCAAGGAAGGCTTTCTGGGGGCAGTGAAATGAGCTGTGTTGGGGGAGGTGGGTGTCAGTCTTCTAAGCAGAAGCACAAATGTCAGGAGAACTTGGAGGGTTTAAAAACTGAAGGAGGATCAGCAAGGGCGGAGCTCAGACTTGAGAAGGGGGTGGGGTGAGATGAGATGTGAGATTGGGCATGTAAGTAAGGATCAGGTCATGAAGACCTTTACTCTTTAATAATTTACGCTGTCCCCTATCTTGTTAGTGGGTCATTCAACAAGCACTTAGCCTCCTTCACGTAGTAGGAGAAGAAAGAATCGTGATCATAAATGCTTATGTAGCACTGCCATGGTACCAGGTGTTTTGAATAAATTGAGCCATTTAATAATCACAACAACCCATAAGGCATTACTGCTACCCCATCTTTTAGGCAGGGAAACTGAGGAACAGGGTGGTTAAGTAAGTTGCCTGAAATCCTTCAGCTGCTTGATGGGATTCAAACCCGCAGAGTTTGCCTCCATAATCAGCTCATGCAACACCCTCTGTCAGTCCTTTAATGATCTGTCACAGCTGTGCCCCTTGGTGGCTCGTCGGTGTGAGGACGAGTGGGAGGGCCAGAATTCTCCCTTCTGACCGTGGCAGGGCGCAACAGGACGCTGCTCCTAAATGGAAGCGGTGAGAAAGCAGGCCTGCATCCGATAACCGCGTGGAGGCGCCCACACAGGAGGGGGCCACCAGCCCGGGACCTGCCCCCAAGCCTGGCCTTTGTGGCCGAAGAACCTGTAAGGCTTATGCTGTATATATCTCAGAGCCATTTGTTTCTTGATCTTGATTTCAACAGAAAGAACTTCATTCAAGGCTGCGTGTTGCAATGGACCTGAATAGGAAATGGGCTTGAGAGGTAAGGATGTTGTGCTTCATTTAGAAACTAAGTCAGGTTTTTCCTCAGTGATATTTTTCTCCATGATGTGTTATTTGATCTTCTGTTTTTTTTTCTGAGGGAAGGGGCCATCAGTCCTCATTTTCCTTCATTCTCACTTTTTAGACATTTTATCAGAAAGCATGCATTTGGAAGAGTGCCAATCTATTGTACGTTAGCTGAAATAGTCATGCAAATACCCTGCAAGGCTTATTAAGTGGGAATGAATATTAGAAAGAACAATATAGATAAGTTCCTCGTTTTCCCAGTGTGAGGAATGGATTTCCTTTTCCTATCACTGAATTTTGTGACAATGACGACAGAAGGCACCTGCATCTCGTCTGGTGGTCCTGGGAAGCGATCTAGGGCAGGTTGGAAGCTGGAAACCTTTACACAATAATTAAGTTAACAAATCACAAAATGAGTGTTGTGCATATAAAAAACAAATTCTAAACCAGCTTCCCTAATTTGTTGTCATCTTCCCTTGCTAATTTTATTTTGTACATGTCTTACTTTCCTTTTCTTTTCTTTTCTTCCTTTGAGGCTGAGCGCTAAGTACTTTAGCTGTGTCTTCAGGTTCTCTGATACATTTGTAGATAGTCCACATCTCACTTCTAGGAGTCAGGATGCAGTTTCCTTGGAAAGAATTGGCTAAACATGCAGTCATTGAAAAAGTGATACTCTTTTTCCTTTGGGGATAAAATGTGATTTATATTTTTCAAAGTATTTTTGCAATCAGGGTTGCTGATGAGACTTTAGAATAGGTTTCCATACTCCTGATGACTGGCATCAAGGTCAGGGGTGAAGAAATGCAACACAGACGCCATATAATCTAGCCAATTTCCCACTGAGGCTCAAGAGCTGTTTCTTATCATCTGGGTGTCTTTACTGCCACTCATAACGGGAGGTTGTCCCCTTGATCCTGTTCCACTGAATGCCTCTTAGGCCCTGGTGTGCTGGAGCTGGCTCATGCTGGCTCTGGCATCTCTTCCCAACTCCTCATTTCCATGTGGTAGCTCAAAAATGGCCATGGCAGAAATATTTACACCAGGGCAATTGGCAAATCTTAAGGATCAGGCTTCCTATCACCCACTCCTACAGGGACAGCTGGTAAACCTTTATCAGCACACCAGTGTTGATTTTTAATTTGAAAAATGCGGATGGTATTTTTACAATAAATATTGTACAGTTGGATTTACTCTTAGCCAAAAGGTAAACAGGGTTAAGTAAATGAACAGTATGAACAATAATGCAGCATGTATCTTCCTTCTTAGCTTGATACAGTGTTAGTGGTTAATGTTTGGTGGGTGACTGAAAGAACCATTTGCGAATTTATGTTCTACTTTTCTGTCACCAAAGTTAGTGTGGACTAGTGTGTTTCTGCTGCAGACTTTAATTCAGTCTCAGCAGAGCTCACCCACCATTTTCCTCCAATTTCCAGCCTGGATTTCTTGCCCCAGGCTTTCTGTCCTGCTGCCTCTGTAAAATACGACATTGATTGAATTCCAGGGGCATCTCTGCATTCCAAATTCCTGAAAGCGAGCACGTGGCACCCTTTACCTGCTTCTCTGGGCAGAGTCTTTGTATATCAGGGGAAAAAACCCAGAATTTTGTTTATGGAAAATAAAATCTTTTGGGTTCACAGAGTGAAATTTTCTACCCACTTCTGCCCTGAGGGGGCCTTGAGGAAGGGTCTCTGTCAGTTCCGTTTCGAGGTTATGAAGTGTCACTTTGAGCTTTGATATCATGGAATCTCAGAGTCCTGAAGCCCCAGGATGGGGCGGAAAGCTAGACTCTCTCTGAAAACAGCTCTGAGGAATTTCCCCTTGATCTAAGTGGCTTGCTCATTCTGTGGCTTGCTAGGGCTTTAGACTCCAAATTGTGAACCACGAACTTCATATAGATCTTTCTCCTTCCCCATCCTACTGATTGATCTTCAATTGCTGTGCTCTTCTCTCTTTGTCTTTGAGGAAAGTCAGTAGTATGAAGAAAGAGGCAGCCTGGTTTAACTGAAAAAGCAGAAGTTTGATGTCAGACAGACCTGCGTGGCTCCACCACTTACCAACTGCGTGACCCCAGGGACAATTTCTCTGGAAAATGGAATTTGGAGCCAATAATACCTGCTCTTCAAGGTTGTTTCTGTTGGGAGGAGAAATGAAAATTATGTGTAAAATGACGAGCCCTGGGCATGGTGCACATCCAGTACTCAACAAATGATTGTGCCCTCTAGGGGGGTTTCCCTGAAATAGCAATATTAACTATAGAATATTTGCAATATTGATATTATACAGCAACTTACAGGCATTGATTTCATTTATTTTATTTATTTTTTAAGATTGTATTTTATTTCATTTTTAGACAGAGGGGAAGGGAAGGAGAGAGGGAGAGAAACATCAATGTGTGGTTGCCTCTCACACGCCCCCTACTGGGGACCTGGCCCGCAACCCGGGCATGTACCCTGACTAGGAATTGAACCAGCGATTGTTTGGTTCGCAGGCTGGCGCTCAATCCACTGAGTCACATCAGCCAGGGCTTCATTTATTTTGTTTAATCTCCGTGAAAGCGCTCTGTAATTCAGGAGATTAAATTTAGCTTCCTCAATGAGGCTTTTTTTGGTAATTTTATCTAAGTTTATCCTACCGACGCATCACTGCCCCGGTATGTTCTCTTCGCATCACTTACCATTATCTGGAATTACACTAGTTGTCAGTTTCATATTTATTGTCTGTCTCCATTTGTTAGCATATAAGAGACTTTGCTTTGATCTGGATTGTACCTCCAGTGTCTGACATATAATAATTAATACATTTTTTAAAAAATGAGTGAGTTAAGTACTATAATATTATTACCTCCATTTTGCCCCATGAGGAAACACAAACTTAGATTTGTTAAATGGCTGGTCCAAGGCTACAGAGCTAGTAAGGGGTGGAAAAAAAAAATCGGGGTTGGAATTGGGATTACTGGACTCCAGAATCTGTCCTTAATTCCTGTGCTGCCTGGGCTTGTGTTCAATGGGTGATGTTTTTACAGAAAGTCAAAGTGTTTCTCAACATCTTTGTTATTTTATTAGCCCAGCAGTGTATTAGGGGATATGAAATTTAGAAAAGAAGTTCAACTCAAAGATATTTGTTTTGCAAGACCTCACATTCTAACTGGGAAAATAAGGTGTTACTCCCCACGAAAGGGAGAGTAACAGAAGAATGTGCTTGGTTAAATGTGCCATGAAAATCTTTTTCATTACACCTAACATATTGCTTTATAATTAATTCTGCATATGCCTGCATTTCCCATTAATCATGAGCTCCTTAAGAGTGGAGGATCACCACTTATCTATCTCCCTGTATATTAAAGTGCATAACAAATGGAGTGTATGGCCATTAGGAGGAATTTAATGTTTGTTGGATAAATGAACAAATGAATATTCAGTGGTTTGGGGTCACTTCGTTTGGAGGCACACAATGGCACACCCTCGGATAAAATCTGAGAGTATTACGGTGATAGTAACAGTGACAATGTTGGTCACAAAGACACGGAGCTCTAGGGAGGAGACTCGAGACTCGAGACTCGAGTCCAGACCGTGACTGACTCCCCCTGTGGGGTCTCTGGGAGCCAGCTGGCTGTTCTTCCCCAGGTGGTCCTGATCTGGTGCTGTTTTTCCCCCCAAACTTCAGTGGCACCTACAAATGAAGTGACATGACTCTTGGAGAAGATAGGAAGAGAACACTTGAGAACATGAGGGGAAACTTAATCTTTTAAGTAACCCAATAACCGATTATGATCTGTAGCAGCTAAGCCGCAGAGAAGCGCTCCTCCAACAGGAACGACAGTCCAAGATTGATGCTTTCTGATTTGGAAAGTAATAATTTGTGGGTTTTATGGCCCTTGGAAGTGGGGACGCAGCTGAATCATCCAACTCATTTAGGCAGGAGCATGTGCGGCACGATGTGGCCAAGAACCCCTGGCAAACCACGGTCCCAGTTTAGAGATGTGGGTTAAATTGCGGATGTTGTTACAGGCGATCATTTCCCAAAGCTTGATGTCAGATGCCAGGGCACTCGGTGAGGTCTTCAGAAACCCTCTGCGTTGTATGATGGTGGGCAGGACTCCAGGCTTTTGAGAGTTCCTCACCACTCCCCCGTCATGGAGCCCTGTCCCCTCACCACGGCCCTTCCCTGTTTGCTTCCTCCCCTGTGGCATCCATCCTCCACTTTCCATCTGGAAAACTCTCACTCAGTATTAGGACCCAGCTCCTCTTTTGAGCTTTATCCAAGTTGGCTTGTACTTTATCTGTTTATACACATATATCTGTCCCTTCCATTGGATCCAGGGCCAGCACATTTTATTTTTTTCTGAAAAGGCCCAGGTAGTAAATATTTTAGATTTTTGGCTTATCTGGTCTCTGTTATGCCTACTGAAAGGTGCCATCGTGGTGCTTAAGCAACCCTGGAGAATCTGTAAATGAATGGGTGTGGTGGTTTACTTTAAAAAAAAATTTTAAAATTATATTTTATTGATTATTACAGTTGTTCCATTTTTCCTCCCTTTGCCACCCTCCACCCAGCACCCCCATGACCCCAGGCAATCATCACACCGTTACTCGTGTCCATGGGTTGCCTCTGGTGGGAACGCAGATCTGTCTTTCTTTGCTCATCTGCCTTCGTCTTCTCGGGCTGCCATAAAAAATGACCATACTGGGTGGCTTAAAGTACAGAAATTTATTTCTCATAGTTTTAGAGGCTGGACCGCCTAAGATCAGGGTGTCAGTGTGGTTTCTGGTGAAGGCTCTTCCTGGTTTGCAGACAGCCTCCTTTTCACTGTGTCCTGGAGTGGCAGGGAGAGAGTGAGCTCTCCTGTGCCTCTTGCTTTGAGGGTGCTGATCCCATCGTGCGGGCTCCACCCTCAGGACCTCACTTAGGCCTGATTACCTGTCCCAAGCCCTGTCTCCAAGTACCATCACACAGGGGGTTAGGACTTCAACATATTAATTTGCACGTGTGTGGGGGTGGGCAGAATTCAGTCCATAGCATTACTTAAACCTTTTCCATCCTTCAGAACTCAGATCTCCTGCTGCTTCCTCCAGGAAGCCTTTCTAGATTTGGGGGGGGGGTGGTGGGGACAAAGGCTCAGCTACTGCTCTTTCAGGTTAAAAGCAGCGGGGACACACACGGATTGGAGCCCTGACCATTTTAGGTTCAAACCCCTGTTTCCATCCTGTCTCCCCTCCAGGGCAGGCGGTGTTGGGTTCGTTACTGTATCCCCAGCTTCTGGCCCACAGCAGGCTCTAAAATACACTGGTGGAGCTCAGGAAACAACGAGTAGGGAGACTACGCCCGTAAATAAATCACAACACAGTCTGATCAGTGCAATGATAGAAGCAGGTTCAAGGTACAGAGGGGAGAGATGATTACTTCCGTCACCTGGGGAGGGGACAGATGGTTTCTCAGGGCTATGTCTTCTGAGCTGGGGTTCGCGGGGCGTTTAGAAACCTGTCCATCGGACATTGGTGTGGGAGAGGAGGCGGGGAGCGTGGGATAGTCATGCTTGTGCTCTGCGTGGCTTTGGAACATAAAAGGCGTATGTCACAACCCTGCCTTTGGGAGGCACGTTTTATTAGGTAGACGGGTGTAGATGAATCGGAGAGCAGGGCTGCCAGAGCCGAGCATGGGATTGTTTGCTACTTGCCGGTAGGAGAGCCAGCTGGTGATGCCGCAGCGGTTTGCACCAGAGAAACAGAGGTTCCTGCACGATGTTTAGGAAGAGAGCTTCTCAGCCTCTTCTCCCCGCCTCCAGAGGAGAGCACGGCCCAGCCAGAGCAGGCTAAACAGAGTGGAATCTATGGACAGGAAATGCTCATTCTTATATTTTTTTGACCACTGGGTGCCGTTCAGCAGTAGCTCTTTAATCATAAAACACTGGTTGTACTGACATCTCTCTACCACCCATCACTGTCGCTGTAACTGGCCTTGTTATCTGCACCACCACCATGGAAAGCACAGGACACACAGCGTCTCACTGAGTCCTCAGAGCAACTGTTCGAGGGAGGTAGTGGGTGAACACCCAGAGAGAAATTCTCATTTTCCATCTGAGAAAAATGGGGCTCGTCTGGGGTGAGGTTAAGGGACCTGGAATGCCCTGTCTCCGACAGTCCCAGCTGGCACCTGCTCCTCGTTCTGGCCTCTGCTGAAATGTGACTCCCCAGGGACGCCTGTTCTCACCGTTTAGTCTCAGCAACCTCTCCCTGGGCTCCCTCCAAGCACCCTGCTCTTGTGCATTGTATTAGTTTTCCGTTGCTACGTGGCACAAATTGCCGCACACTTACTTAAAGCCGCACAGCACTGATGATCTCCTCGTTCCTGTGGGTCGGAACCAGTTGCCCAACAGAGCCTGGTTGGGAGCAGGTGCTCAGCAAACACGTGTTGAATAAACGAAGGGCTTGCTCAGGATCACAGTGTTAGCCCTCTGGTTGGTCTGTCAGCAGAGCCTCTGACCTTTTCACTGCAGTCACTCCCTCCCATGAGCATAAGAGGAGAAGATGAACTACCGTGTAGGAAGGAACTGCTGGGCGATGTGATGAAAGCCGTTGGAGACTCTCTTCCTGCCCAGGTTGTTAAGTTACTGTGTGACTTACTTGGCAGAAGGTGACTTCCCAGAGCATGGCAAGTCAACTTGGATGTCCACTAACAGATGTAATACATTTTCCTCACCTTTATTTTCTACTTGTCATCATCATAATTGAGGATCTCAAAATTCCTTCCTAGGATTTGAAAAGATTGAGGAAAAATTCCATTGTTTTCATTGCCTTATAAACTTTTAGGCCTGGAAGTGATGAAAGACAGGATTTAACAAAGAAAATACTGTATTTTGCGGTGTATATTGTGCACTCTTTTGCCCAAATTTTTGAGGGAAAAATAAGGATGTGTGTTATTCATGGGTATAATGTTTATATACCATGGGTATAATAATGGATATAATAATCCCATGTATAATGCATACAAAACATGCGTGTGCATTATACATGGAAAAATACAGTACCTATCATGGTATAACGGGAAATGTCTGATGGAGTAGCTTTGAACCACAGTTCCAGCTGTAGCTCTGTGACCTCGGGGAAATTTCTTAACCTCTTTGGACCTCAATGTTCTCATCTTACAATGTTTCTTATGAGGCAGGGCTGTGGTGGTTTTTAAGAGAGATGATGTGTATGAAGCTGCTGATGTTTATAAGGCTCTCCAAAAACGGTAGTTACTTTCATTCTTCAGGAAAGTAGACTAGAGAAGAGTAAAATAACCTAAGGAGAAAATGAAATGTTCAGATAAGGCAGGAGGTAGAACTACCTCCTCACTGTGCTGGGTGGGGAGAATATGCTCTCGAGCTCTGGCTGAGGGCTGGGGAAGAAGGGCCCACCTGGGCAATACCTGCCTCCCAAACAAGGGGAGTTGGGTTTGCCTTTCTGTCACCGCTGAGGGGAGAGCAGTCCTAGCGTAGCCGACTTCTCACGCTGTTATTCAGGGAGGCGTTCCAGAAGTGAGTGTGTGAGGGGGTGGTGGTGGTGCTCTTTAGCAGAGCCCTTCGGATCACAGTAGCCCGAAAGGGGCTGCTGTGTTTTCGCAATTCCGTCTCTACCCAAAGGCTCAAAGCAGAGTGCCTGCCTGCGGGGTAAAGTTTGACAGCTGAGATTGTGTTTGTTCTTGTCTCTCCGTTTCCAGAAGGTGACTGAGTCTCCAGTTTCCTCTTTCCAGGGAAATGTGCATCTAAGCCCATGGACAGCCACGTGGTATTTTGGCTTTGGTTTTGGGTGACCTCACCAGGAATTAGAGTGAGATGGGGTGCCTTTGGAAGTAGGGAGGTTGGATCTCGGAGAGGAGAGAAGAGGATTTGGGACTAGAGAGAGACAGGGATTGGTGGTTTTTTAAGTCCCGGGGACCCATGTCCCATGCCTTCACAGTACCTGGGACAGGAGGTGGCAGGACCCCAGAGGAGGGAGGCTGTGAGGGGCACGGAGGTTCAGGTTCAGGTTTCAGAGCCTCAGGTCCAGCCAGGCTCTCACACTCAAGCCTGGAGGTGAATCAGGTGCTCTCTGCTCTGCCCACACCTGCAGACCCCACCCTTCCAGGTGTTCCCGCAAACTTCTGCCAGTGTGCACATCCCTTCGTCATGGGTGTTTCTCTATTGTCTTGGAGGTCTGCTATGTTCTCCACCAGAGCAGGCTAAAGTCTCCTGGAATTAACACCTTTGGGGGCAGCCCTCTTCCAATGACTCCAGGGAGCCCGAAGATACATGCCCCAGTTCCCTTGTCCCTTGGTTAGGATAGCTCTTAGGGCATTTTGTAGTGTTTCCCATAACTTTTACATGGGATGAAGTTCCAGTTGCCCAGTCATTGAACTGCTGTCTTTACTTTTCTACCTCACTCCCTGCCTCCCATGGAGTGGTGCCTGCACCTCTGAAATAAACTACCTTCTCCTAAATTCTGATCTCAGAGTCTGCTGCTGGAAAACCCACAATAAAGCATCAGGGAAGCAATGGAGGGCCCCTCCCCTCATAGGACCATGACAAGGACATTGAACACATTAGCCATGATGAGTGCTGACCAAAGACTGAAGCGGTCTTCCCGAATTTCCTGCTGTGAGATACATCCCTGCATCTGCACGCATCACAGAGGAGGACAGGGTATAGCAGAGGAGGAAGACAGTCCACTAAGGACTGTCAGGGAAAGTTGTTGTGGAGAGCAGGACCAATAAAATAGCATTGGTTTGGGCAAGGTAGCATAAAGTGTATAAAATAAGATGGCATCACTCATGTCAACCAAGATGGCTGCCAGTCAGCCATGACACTTTGGTTCAAGAGAGAAACTACCTGAGTCAGAGTAGACACATCTGGCAAGGACACACCTAAGATATCTGCACACGTGACCAGAACAGCTGTGTTGCAGAGCGGGACCACCCACAGATCGGCTCCTGGGGAGATTCCCCACTTGCCATCGGGGTGCCAAGACCCTTCTCAAAAGACCCAGCAGGTTAGAATGTACCACCTTCAAGGTATAACTGAGGCAGGTTCCAGACCACTGCTGAGACAGCCGAGCTCCACAGGCCAGAACGTTGCTCTACGCCACGCTGCTCTCCCTTGGCATCGGCCGCCAGAGGCTCTGCCCTGCTGGGCAGAGGAGTTCGTCTGCCCTGCTGCCCGCCTGGCTCCGGAGATGCTCCCTTGCAAGATGCTGACGGCTCCCTTGCCCTCTATGCTGTCTCCCAGACCTGCAGGCTGAGACTCTGGGACTCAGGTTCATTATCCGCCCAGTTCTCCCATGTGATGTTATTACCGATTGTTTCTGAATGCTTAGTATTGTTATTGGGTTACTATAGATTTGGATTAAATCTGCATGAATAAAAGCTGAGTGGACCTGTATTAGTAAAAGCTGAGTGAATAGCGTGGTCACCTGTGTTTGCTCCCTATTTTTTCTTGGTGCCTGTGTCACCTGTAGGACTGGTGGTCATACAGGTGGCTCGGCGCTTTCAGTTCTTAAGGCCCAGGTCAGACATCTGAGCAGGGACCAAAGGATGGCTTATAGGAAAGATTGTCATGAACATAAAGCTCATGACAGTTGTGAAAAACCAAAATGGGCAAAGATGACTGAGCGTCTGTCTAAACACAAGGCTTTCTGTGTATCTGTGTCTTTCGTGGACTTTGAGCTATTTTACTACTCTGTAGGTTGTAGCAAAGCAATGGTAGTGATGGGACTACTGTCTACAGAGATGCAGACTAGTTATGTCTGGAGGGAGCAAGTGGATTGTTGCCATGTGGACAGGTGTATTTTGCATCCTTTGCAAATTCCCTCTGGCATTTCTTACCTGCCTAAATAGGTGTGGTTCTTGGAAGTCCTCTTTAGACTGGTCCTGACTCCTTACTGGTTCTCTCCTTATTTAAAGAGTTTTGTAAAATGTTCACATATGTTCATTTTATATTTTTACAGACATCATAATTATACTTAAAAAAATTATCCTTTATCATGGCTATGATTAAATTCTCTCCAGCCTGGTGTGATGGCGGCAGGGTCAGATTTAAGGAGGGACTCACCGGAACTCCCCAACTCTGTGGACTTCAGGGTGGAAAACGGGGTGAATGGGGGCTGAGGTGGAAGGGGAAATGTTTATATGTGTTCTTTTGGTTTTTTTGAATTTTAATCCATTATCTATTCAAATGGACTAAAATTGTCAAGGAAAAGCTAAATGAATCAAAATAAATTTAAAAAGTAAATGAATAAACACAAAGAAAAAACCAAGACTTTAAAAATATTTAGTAAAATAATAATTTAGTATCTCCAGTGGCCACTCTGGGCCATGCCTTTGGAATGAAGAGAGGGGGATACTTGTGCTTATATTGGCTATTAACATTTCTCTTCTGGGTATCTATAGAAATATTTCAAGTGTTGGGAGAGATATTAATACACCTATTTGGGGCAAGGATAACCTTTGCAGTTGTACACAGGCAGCGTCAATGAGAATTCTCCACAAGTGCAGGTGTGCCAAGAGCAGTTATTTTAGTTTTGTTAAATTGTTTTTCCAATGTTACAACTTTACAAAGTTCATTTTTCTAAGAGGTCACACATTAAAATGGTGCCAAATTCAAAAGCATACCAGTTATAAAGTGAAAAGGAAGGCATTTAAGTAGATGATAGTTTTTTATTTTTAAAATTCATGCAATTGTGTTTGATTTCATAGCGTAACTGTGCTCATTTTAGAATAGGTATATGTTTATCTCCTCACATCATTAGAAAAATGGATGCCCTGGGGAGATCCAGTCTTTCTACCATGTCTTCTCGTGCCACCACACACAGAGCCTACAGTTCAGGAGGCCCTGCCCCTCCCGCCCCCTTTTGATTGGCATGGCCAACGTCTCTACTGAGTGTGCACTATTTTCCCTTGGTGAGAAAGTAAGGGAGTTAGTGAAAACCGGGCCTACTTTGCTAGTTGATTGGAAAGAAAAAAGTTGTTTTTATTTTATCAGAGTTTAAGCAATTAACAATAAACTGGGGGGAGGGTCAAGGTTTAATAGCTGAATAACTTATTCAGTAGTAGGTTTACTTTCACATTCTGACCATAAAAACAAATCTAATTCTAGGTCCAACTAATTACTTGTCAAACCCTTTAAAGACGTAATGTGCTTTACAGAAACGCTTAACTACAGTGCGGTGGTGTTTTTGGTTTTGCTGTCTTAGGGGCAGGGGTTCCAATTTTCTTTTTGACTAACTAGGTAAAATAAAGTAATAACACTGATATATTATTATAGGATGTTAACTACCTGACAAAATGACATGATACTTAACCTAAAATGTGTACAGAGGTTGGATTTTTCCCTGTTCTTATTGATGTGTAAACAACTATAGTGTCCATCAGGTTCTAGAGCTTGAGTTTGAACCTAGAACACTCATAATTCACCTTCATTTCCAATTTTTTATCCAAATCCAAATAGCTTCGCCTTAACCTGCAGTGTTTTCAAATTGCATCTTCTAGTTCATTCCTCCAGATAAATGACAACAGTTTTACTGGTGTTTCTGAAAAATAATTTAGTCATCAAAACAGAGAGCTAAAGTTACTTCTTTAGTTGGAGCTACACACATACACATACGATATTCATGTAGTTTAAAATTTTGTGTAAGTCTCATAGATGCAGAAATTCTACATACCTCAGCATCTAAGTCTCCATTTGTTTACCTACAAAGTTGGGGTGTCAGTAGCTGCCTCATAGTTTCATTGAAAGGATTAAATGATGTATACGTCACATGCTTAGAATATTGCTTGGAACAAAATAAGTACTGCATGGATGTGATGACAATGATGATGATGATGGTTAGTGGTGGCAGTAAAATTGTTTTTAAAGACTTTATTTATTTACTTTTAGAGAGAGGAGCAGGGAGGTAGAAAGAGAGGGGGAGAAACGTCAATGTGTGGTTGCCCTTGTGCACCCCCTACTGGGGATGTGGCCCACAACCCAGGCATGTGCCCTGACTGGGAACCCTGTGGTTTCCAGGCAAACATTCAGTCCATTGAGCTACACCAACCAGGGCGGTAGCAGTAAAATTTTAATTATACTGATGAAGGACAAGGCTGATGGAGACTTCTAGAAGATGGTGATTTTTTAAGCTGAATTTTAAAGCTGGAGAAAGAAGAGAGAAAGAGTAAGTGAAGTGGAGGGAAGGAACAGAAGGTCAAAGACAGCAGAAGTGCCAACTGACTGTGTGAGGAAGTGAAGGGACAGAGGGATGCGAGACTAAGAGTGGGCTAAGCTCATGCACTTGTAATTTATCCTAAAAATAAAAGTTTATCCTAGGAAATCAAGCCATTAAATGACTCCCAGTGATAAGTGAGATAATCAGGTCCTTGTCAGCATTTATCCTGAAGAAGTAATAAAGCAGGTGCCCAAAGATATATGTTTGAGAGTGCTCAGAGAAATGTTGTCTATAATATCACAAATTTGGAAACCACCTATATGTTCGGCAATAGAGAATTCATTAAATAGTTTATGACAAAATCATGATCATGCTGACCCTTTTTTATGTGATGAACATGAAAAGTTGTGCATGACAGCTTGTTGAGTAAAAAACACAAACAGGTTGTAAAATAGTCATATATGGTATTAAGAGAACATATATATCTATGTATATATATGTACATAGATATATATGCTAGGGAGTGTCTGGAAAGACATACACCAACATGCTAATAGTAATTGTGTCTTGGTTGTGGAATTCTGGGCAATTAAAAATTTTAATAATTTTAATTTTTCGTATCAATTTTTTCTAGTAATTTTATCATAAAGATGAACTAGTGATTCACTGAAATAACAAAAGGAAAGAATAGTGGTTATGTTCGGTCATACTAATGTTGTTCCTAAATGAAAGAAAAAATTCTTCCGCATTGGAGAGAATACTTGTGTCAGTGGTGCTTGGGAAAGTAGATTGAAGAGAGTGGGAGGTGAGAAGGTGGAGAGGCAACGTAGCCTCCTGGAACTGAAGAAATAAAAGGAAAATGCAATTCATTTATGACATGTGGTGCCAGTCATCACCACCGTCCTCAGGAAGTCCTTTCTAGCTTAATTAAACCTGACGCTTTGAGTGACAGAAAGCAGGGCAGAGGACTGCCACAGGCTTGGTCACTTGGGCAGGGGATATTTCAAAGTGCTCTAAGCGCAAACTTCTAGGCTCTCATTCGAAAATTAGCGCAAAGCTTGTGGACAAAGCTAATTCCACAGTGCACCAGTATCTTTGGATAACAGTTTTACCGTTTAAGTTCTTTCACATAATAATAACTACCATTTACATAAGCAAAAGTGCTCTATATGGCAAATACTATTCTAAATGTAGTACCTATATTATCCAATTTAATCCTCACACAACCTTCTGACATGGGAACTTTACCTTTTTCTGGTTTCACATAAGGAATCAGAGGCATGCACGAGTTAAATTACTTGCCCGAGGTCATGCAGTTAGCAGGCAGCAGAGAGGGGGTTTGAACTCAGGGTGTCTGCCTATCGAATCTGAGCTCTTAACCATTTTGCCTTCTAAATTTAACATTCACGATGGTCTTGAAATAGTCAAGACAGATGTTATTATTGTCATGTTTTTGGATAAAAAACTCAAGTTTTGGTAAACTTAAGTGACTCAACTCAAAGTTATTGTTTCAGGGCCTGCCAAGCCTAGTGCAAATCTCTTTTCTCTGCACTGGACCTCGATGAATTATTTTGATGGTCAGGAGAAAACGGCTAGTCAAAGGGCTTTATAAATACAATGCTAGGCTATAATATCCAGTTATTACCTCCTGTCGGTTGGGGTGTGTGATCTTCCCATGTGCTTCCTACGTCCCTCATTGCTCAGTGTCGGGGGCTGGCCAGGGGCACGTCATTGGGATCTTGCCTGAAGCCTGCAGCCAAGGCCTTGGAGGGACTGGCCCTACCAGGGCAGGGGCTATCCAGCTGCCTTTAACATTTTCCTTTAAGGCCATAAATTGTGAGACTGTGTTGACATCTGATTGGAACTTACAGTGTGCCTTTCTGGCAATCCATGTAAGCAAGCCAGATTTCTCAACAAAGGGGCTTTTTAGGCAGGAAATTTGCAGATGTTATTTATTTTCCACGCTCACTGCAGATGTGTAGTGTGTCTTTCAGGGAGGGACACAGGACCTTGGCGTTCCCCGCTTTCAGGATCAATGGTCTCCTAGCAAGTCCATCGTGCTTGAGAGGAGAAACGCAATGGCCTCAGGCTCCACTGTGTGGGCCGCTGGAGGGTTGCACACAAGAGTCACAAACCTAGTTGTCGATGGAGTCAGGACAGAAGCCCGGGGCTTTGGATCCCTCATCTGTTGCTATTTCCATGACCTCAGTGCCTCTTTTGGATCTTTTGAAAATCATTTTAGTGTGATTGCTCAATGTTCTCCACTTGCAATAGAGTCACCTTAGCTATGTCTCCAGCCCTTAGCTTTACAGTGTTTGGCTTTGCCACTTTCAAACCCCCCCCACCCCAGAGTTTCCTCTATAAAATAAAGTCTATTTCATGGGGTTGCTGTGAGGACTAATGGCTTACTACATATGAAGGACATAGTAAGTGCTCAATAAACACCAGCCCTTATTATCGGTAGAATGGGGCAAAGAATTGGCATCTGAGTACTGACCACTGGGCTGAGCAGTTGGCATTTGTTACATCATTGACCACTCAGGGGCCTCTTTGAGGTTGGCACAATTACTGTTATTTAATTGGAGTCGAGGACTCTGATGTTTTGAGAGATGGTGGATATTTATAAAAGTTACGGAGTCTGGTCTGCGAGGGCTGTGTGGTCTCCACTCCCCTCTGCCTTCCCTGGATGTATGGATTTGGCAGGTGGTTATCAAAAGTGCTTAGTAAAAATCCAGGCTATGATTCAGTTTCCCAAAATCTTATATTAAAAATTGAGTTTAGGAGTTTGAAGGCAGATGCGAATGCTCAAGATATGGAAGGCAGTGTACTCCCAGTAGGCTATACAGTAAGAAAGATACTGTGGAATTTGGAAATGCTTTTTAAAGCCCGATTGAAGACAGAAAGTGTTTTGAATTATGGCGTGTTGAGGTTCGACAGCTGAGAAAAGATGTTATTAAAGGGCGTGATGGTGTAAAGATGGCGTGAACAAAGTAGGTGAGTGGACGGTCTGAGGTGAGGGGGCTGTAAAAATGCGCTCACTTGGGCTTCACCGGAGGGCTTGCGGTTTTCATTTCCGCACCTTCTCGCATTTCAGGGCTGCGAATGTTCTCGGCTGTGAGAGCCCTGTTCTTTGTCATGGGTCTGCTGTCACCTGTGGATGTGAACTTGGCTTGGGAAAGTGCTCTGAGAAGACCCCTGTGAACGTAGTGGGTCCACAGAGAAGAAGAGACTAGTAGCCATCGCTTCAGGGGATGCTTAACCAGTCACCGGGATGGACTGGGCTGGAGCCAGCACCCCTGGACAAACCTGACCTGGGCTGGCCGGCCCGAGGACAGTACCACGGCTGCTGCTCCCGGGAGCCTCCCTCAGCTCACAGTGTTGGTGCCCCAATCTAGAGAGCTAGTTCCCACTGCTTGGTGCTGGGATGGGGCCCACCCCAACATAGCGGCACCCCGGATTCCTCCGGCCCGCTTCTTTGACGGACTCTCAAATTCTCGGGCTTCTGGAGTCTGAGCTCTTCTGGGTCCGGTTTGTATCTTATGACCTCATTTTTCCAAGTGCCCTGGTGGGTAAAAAAATACAGTTCTGTGCAATACAGATGCGATCTTTCCACTTATCTCCTCCTCTCTACGCTGACTCTCTAGGGAAACAGGGTTGAGCATCTCTGTGTGCCACGTCCTGGGCACCGCGGCTCTCAAACTCCGCACGGGAAGCTGACTGCAGCCCAAAATGCAGTCATGGTAGGACTGAAGGGAATCGACCAGAGTATTACCATAAATGAGGGAGAGAACAAGCATGGACGGGCAAGTGTTTGAACTTGGGACTTACCCAGGGCCTCAGGCGAGGGGAGCAAAATGGGGTGTGAAGGGCGTTTAGAGGACATAGTTGTTTTTACCAAAGCCAGTTCATTTAGGATTCATTTGTCCCGTGACCAGTTTAGTTAAAATTCAACCCACTTTCCCCTCTGTCTCCAACTTTTTATTTTGAAAAATTTTCATCCTCTCACATTCCCATTTTTTTCTTTAATTGAATCATTTGTGAAAACGTGGCAGCCGCCATGATACCTTAGCCTAACAGTCCTATGGGAATCCCCTAAGAATAAGGACATTCTACTCTGTGACCACGAGACCATTAGCACACCTATTTTTTTCTTTAATGTTTTGCCTACTTTTGAAGAACTTATTATTGTTTTTTTGTTTTTTGGGGATTTTAAAAACAGTAAAAATAAAACAAATGAAGTAAATAACTAGTTTAAATCGTAACCAAATTCAAAGGGACGTGACTGAAGCATTCAGAAGGAAATGTTCTTAATAAACCACAAAATAATCCCGCAATTTAGAAAATGCTGTACATTGGCATTGAGAGAAACGATTCAGGAATTCGCATGACTCTGATGTGGCTGGAGCTGCTGGAGGAAGGGTGAGACTGCAGTGGCTGGGGGTGCTCCAGGGGACCCTCGGACGCCCTACTGCGAAATCAGATTTTATCCCGAAGGCCATGGCGAGAGGACATGACATGTTTGAATACACACTTTGGAGAGAAGCTCTAGCATCTCAGGACTGAAGGACTGAAGGACTGAGGGGCTATGGGAAGGGGCAGGGTGGCCAGGCAGAAGGCTCTAGAAATTGCAGGAGGGAAGATAACAAGTTGCGGAACCAGAGTGAGAAGACCCACCAGGAAGGATGTTACTGTTGCAAATCAGAGGAAACCAGCCATCTGCTTCAGGCCCTCTGACCTTCTGGAAAATCACCGAATTGTGTCAAAATTACAAAAATAAATCCTGGAGTTTTCAACGGTGTCTTTCCTGCATTGCGGAGAGAGCTGCTAATATTGCTTCTCGGTGTGCACCTTATTGTCACCCAGACATATTCCTAATAGAAAAAGCTCCTGCCGTGTTCCAGGAATGGGGACTCTCTTTGTTTTGCTTGCTGTCGCTGTGTTCTTGAAGTCTGATTTTTTGGGCGCCTGGTGGCTCGCTGAGTTAGCGAGTAGGAATGCTACCTACCTTCGTGCAATTAGCAGCTCAATTATGGGGGGATTAGATGTTGACGTTTTAAAGCCATATGTCACAAGAGATACCACTTGTGAAGGCCAGCATACCTTCCTATTTAGTCAGCTCCCAAGTTTCAGTTGAAGAAGTAAATAAGAAAATGCCACCCTAGCTGATGTGGCTCAGTGGATTGAGTGCAGGCCTGCAAACCACAGGGTTGCCAATTCAATTCCCAGTCAGGACACATGCCTGGGTTGCAGACCAGGTCCCCAGTAGGGGGTGCTCTAGAGGCAACCACACACTGATGTTTCTCTCCCTCTCTTTCTTCCTCCCTTCCCCTCTCTCTAAAGCATAAATGAATAAATAAATAAATAAATAAAATCTTTTAAAAAATGCCTCAAGGACCAATGACATCCTTAAATATAACATACATGATTTTGAAGCTGCACATATGTTGTAGGTAGACAGGAGAAGATCCTCCTTCTTTAATTAATGCTGCTCTAAAGTAGCAATCACCATCACTATCAGTGCATTGATGGTGCATGGGAAATGTGGGAACTGTGTTGGCTCATCCCAAGCCCAGGTTTCTGTGTTCTGGAGTGCGCCATGCATGGAGTACACATGTGGGAGAGAGGCAGGGTCAAGACTGGACTGGAGTAACCTTGGAACTTGCAGGAACATGTCCTAGGAGAGGCACGTGGCCCAGACGAGGACCCTGTAGCACTTGGTGTCAGGAAGCAGACCCAGCAGTTGAACACTGGGAGTGAGAGAAAAACTGTCCCGTGCATTGGAGCTGCACAAGGTTATAGGCTCCAGCTGGGAACCTTCGCGGGCTGTGGGATGTAATGGAGCGGGGGGAGTAGAAAAACAGGACAGCTGAGTCAAGAAAATGAACCTACTTCTTTCTAGAAGGATGATTTACCTGCATGGATGGCGGGGTTCGGGGTGTGGAAGGTGAAGTAGGTTAGACATGAGAATTTCCAAATTCAAACCATGTCATAAATAGGCAGTTTTTTGCTCAGGTATATAGACATCACATGTGTGTTCATATTCCAATTTATAGTAATTTCTTGTATTGCTTCCCTGTGGCTGCCGTCAGCCAATTACACAAACGTGGTAGCTTAACACATCAGACATTTATTCACTCACAGTTCTGGAGGCCGGACGTCCTGATCCAAGCGTCCACAGGGCCATGCTTGCTCTGGAGGCCCCAAGGGAGCTTCCTTTCTTGTCTCTACCGACATTTCATGAGTTCCCAGTAATCTTTGGTGTTCCTTGGTGTGTACACTCATCACTGCTATCTCTGCACCATCATCCCATGGCCACCTCTCTGTGTTTCTCTCTGTGGCCTCTCTTCTCATAAGGACACCAAATCCTGGATGACTCATCTAGAATGCTTAATTACATCTATAAAGACCTATTTGCAAATAAGATCCCTTTCACCAATAAAGGGGTTAAGACTTGAATATACCTTTTGGGGACCCCTGTTTAACCCACTGTGCTATTATCACCAAGAGTGAGAATAAGAGAGTGTTCTTCCAGTCAATTCTGTGTGCTAGACTCTGCAAGGAGAAAAAGAGGATGAAGATGATACGGGACATAGGCACACATTGCTCCCAGTCTAGGGGGCTGGAGGTGGGCAGAGAGACAGGCAGGCCCTTCGGATCCAGTGTGGCCAGGTCTCGGGTAGGGTGTGTGCAAGTTGTTACAGAGCACAAGGGAGGGGGCCCCTAATTCTGCCTGAGGCGGGGCTGGGATGAGCTTGAAAGCATTCCAGAAGGAAGAGTAGACAGAAAAGGGATGAATAAGGTAAAGAAGGTGTGGCAAGGCTCTCCAGGTAGAAGGTATAGCATGTGCAGAGGTGCAGACAGAGGTGAGAGAGAGAGAGAGTGATGCAGTCCAGGAGCTGTGTGTCTGACTGGGGGGCAGGCGGTAAGAAAGGGGACAGGGAGGGAGAAAGGGGGTCAGGTCATGCAGAACGTGGCGTGTCGCGAACAGGGGTTGGGACATTGCTTTGAAAGCAAATGGGAAACCAATGAAGTGCTTTAGAAATGAAAAGTGCTCGAAAGGATGAATAATATTACTGCTATTTATTGGCTCATGCTGGACATTTGTACTTAGTATAAGAAATTATATTGGCTGGAAAGATACGTTTGGCACTGGAAGGAAAACATGAGTGTTTTGGTATTGCTAAATTACTTTTTCTAATCAGTCGGACATTAAATTTGAGAAGAAAAAAATATTTAAGAGGAATGACTGGAAATGGCCTCTCCCTCCCCTCCTGGCAGGAGAGAAAATTCAAGAAGGCCAAGGGCGGACAGTCAGCTGTGGCTCTGTCCACCCAGGAGCACTAGGGCAGGGGCTGACAGAGCGGGTTAGGCCCAGGAGATCTGCAGGTCGAGGCTGGGGGTGGGGTGGGGCCCCAGTCCTGAGGAGCGCTGGGTCCTGCCAGGGCAGCGGAGCTGGCTGTGGGGAGAGATTCAAGCTCGAGCCTCTTCCTTGGGTTGGTGCAAAGTGGCGGGCAGGGCTTGCCGATCCCTAGGGATTCCCCAGTCTCCTGTATGCCAATAGCACAGTAGCCACTGGTTACAGTCATGACCGTCCGCAAGCTCAACCAAACTTGGACAACAGAAGTAAACCTTTACTAGAACCTTTTCCTGTCTCCTTCACACCCCATCTCATATTGCTTGCCAAGTTTTGTTAATTTTACTTACGTTCACTTGTTCCCTATTGTCACCGCGTGGTCCAGACACCTTTCCTCTCCTATAGCCATGGTTCTCTTTTTATTAATGGTCCTCGCGTTGCCAGTCTCTCTTTGGCTCCAGTTCAACCTCCATATAGCAGCCAAAGTGGTCTTTCTAGAACAAAAATCTAAGTCTGTGCCTCTTGTTTACTCTCCACCCATGACCCCTGCCCTCTCCCTGCTCCCAGTTCCACCATAGTTCTGGTGATCCATGCGCTTCCAACCTTACCCAGTTCCTGGAGAGACGTCCGACTGCCCCTCATGCGTCTACGCCCGCTGCCCACTCTACCGCCTCCGTCCAGACTCTCTGTTCACCTTCAGGACCTACTCAGCTCTCCTCTCCTGAAGGACCCTGTGCGCTATCAATGCCATCGTCATCATCTCTGTGCTCCTCGTCCCACGTGACGTGCAATCATTACGTCTGCATGGTGCTCTTGTAATCACCTGTCGATGGTCCATCTCTCCCACTGGGTGGTGAGCTACCCGGGGCAAGGCTCTTGTCCCTTCCCTCATCACCACCAGCCACCAGCCAGGTCATGATGGCTCAGTGAGCAACGCTGAGTCAACGGTGAGTATTTACCTTCCGAACAGGGGCCCTTACAGTCCCAACATTAAAATATGACTATGCGAGAAGGCCAAGGCCCAGAGCGCACTAGGGAGACCTCGGCTCTCCTGGCGCCAGGCTTTCGATGCTGATCCTTCTGTTGCTATAGTGCAGAGCTGAGCTGTTTATTTCTGGGGCCCCTGGCCACGCGGGGCTACGGGGCCCTGCGGTGGGGCCAGGCTGAAACGTAATGAGTGCTCTAAGTCTAAAAAGACATAGTACAAAAAGAGAATATAAAAATATCTCACTAATAATTTTTATATTGAGTTCACATTCAAATGATAGTATTTTGGGATATTGGGCTAAAAAAATATACTATTAGAGGTAACTCCACCCGTTTTTTGGTACTTTTAAAATCCAATGACATCTGTCCAGTAAGTATCCAGCAACATACTATGAAAAACAGAGACATTTATTGAAGACGATACAAGACACAAGCACCATTGTACATAGGACAATGATGCCTCAGTCCCCTTCAAAGTTACGAGCTTCCTGAGGAAATCTGGTTCACTGGTAGTGGTTTGAATCAAGTTATTAGCAGCTGCAGGATGATGTTCCTTCTGCTCTGGTAGCAGAAGCTGCAGAGAGAATTTTGCTACGACACATTTCATGCAAGATCCTGTGTCAGAATCTTGGACACCGTGGTTTTTGGAATTCCCAGGTCAGCTTCTAGTGCTCGCACGGTCAGTCGTGGTCTTTGTTGACTGCAGCCCGTACACGCTCAGCGTTCTCAGGGGTTCTGCCTGTTGCAGGTCTTCCAGAACGTGGATCACTTTCAGCAGATTCTTGACCGTCTTTGAAGCGTTTGAAACAATTTTATTTGTGCTGCACTCATTGTATTTTCCCTGAAAAAGCCTTCTGAATCATCTGAATAGTTTCTGTAGAGAAATGTTGAAGCTGAATGCAAAATTCGAGGCAGAGTCATTGCTCTACTCACTCAGTCATTTTGAATGGGACGCCCACACAGTACACGTGCTCACTCAGTGGCGTCTACCGCCCCCACTGACTAGTACAGTGAAGTTGTCCTTGGTCACACATGCACATTCCAGTCCCCTCTCCTTGGCTGCCAGGATACATCAATGTCGTGCAAACAATTCTCATTATAGTAACAATGGCTGGACTTTTTCTGGACAGACCTCATATAGCTGCTGAGAAATCTAAAATTCTATGTGCTTTGTATTATATTCCTGTTGGACTTCTCTGGTATAGAACCTGCCCTGGTAAGACCAAATATTCATATTGTTACAGTAAATATTTTTTAACTGGATATAAATGTGTTTGCTTACTAAAAAGCATTTTGACAACATAATAGTCAAAAATAGAAATCTTCAAGAGTCATCTCTCTGAGATAGGCAGAAATGCACTTTGGGGATATTTCTTTCCCATTATCCTTTCATATATTACACAAAACCAAAACCATACTACATACCTTCTTGAACACTAACCTTTTTCTCCTTTACAATTATATTGTTAGAATAACTGATTTGCGGGGTGCAGAGTATTCTGGTGAGGGTGCAGAGTGCCACCCATCCTTCCTCTTCCCTGAGTGTCTGAGTGGTGGAAGACACACCGAGGGATCAATTGCCAATTGATGAATGAAGAACTGTTTTATTAAGTGATGCTCAGGCAAGCTCCCAAGAACCCACCAGTCATCATGTGGTGAAAGATGGATTGGAGAATCTAGCTTAGGCCTGAATTTGAATCTTGAGACCAGTGTGTGTGCATGCGTGTGTGTGTGTGTGTGTGTGTGTGTGTGAGAGAGAGAGAGAGAGAGAGAGAGGGAGAGAGAGAGAGAAAGAGGAACGGCCTCCCCAAACTTCCTTCGGGAGAGAGGACGAGAGCCTCCCCCATGGGCTGCATTGCAGGCACAGAGGCACAAGCATTGCCCTACATTCCACACAGCGTTAGCTCAAGCCGAGCTGGGTCAACTGCCCTCAGTTAGTTTGTCGGTACAGAGTTGTCATGCTCTTTTGGTGGATACTGGTTGCCTCTAAGAATCATAGGTAGACGAGAGCCACAATCCCCTTGCCCATGACCTTGCTACCAGGTGATATGTTACCATGAGGTTGCAATGAATTCTTCTGCCCGTGCAAACATATATCAGAAGCAGGCCCCCTGGCAGTCATGGCTCTGATCTTGTATAATCTTGGGGAAGTTCTGGCTCTCTACTCTTCGACACTCTTAAAACCGCCTTGCAAGAAAGGTTTACTGTAAGCAGATGTAGCAATATTCCATCTGGAGGTAGCATTAGCCAGCTTTCCAGATGGGCCAGAGAGTAGAAGCCTCCGACCAGTGGTGCAGCAGCGTAGGGAAGGCGGATGGAGCCGGCGTGTCCCACTGAAGTGGGCCGTGTGGCACCTCAGGCTCACACCCCATTCGCGCCCGAGTGGGGGTATCTGTGTGGCATTTCAAGCCAATCTGCATGCTTGAACACTATGCATTTCAACAGTGAGAAGTTATTTCAAGTATTCCTTTTGCTAAGTGAATAAACTCTATATCGCAGACTAAGAATTTGATATATGAAGTGATTGTCATGGAGTTCCTGTGGACCTCTAATTAGGACCTTTCAAATGTTAATTAATACTCCTGGGTATATATTTCTGACAAGGGTTCTTCACGTGTAAACTAACCTAACTCTGTGCAGTAGATGAAAACTAATTTAGACACACACACATTTCCTATACTGAGGTACTTTAAAATAAACTATAGCTTTCATAACATAAAAAGTCTGAAGAATTTGGAGGATTGTACAATCCTGAACTCACTTTTCGAACATTTTAAAATTGAAAAATTGACCTAAAAACATTGTAAGAATAAGTTTATTAATTATTTTCTGGGTTCAAACTGTGGATTGGTTTTTATAATAAGTTGAGCTAGAGTAGGCTGATGAGTGAACTGTTTTCTAGTTTTTCTTTCCCCAGCCCATTTTAGTTATTTTTATCATTTATTCATTTATTCATTCATTCATTTCAGTTTCAGGGATTTGGGGGGTGGGTGGTTATGCTGATCAAAAATTTACATTAAAAATACCAAACCAAGACATCCCCACAAATGAAGAAATGGACTAACAATGGTAGACATAAGAAAAATAAAGTCCCCTGTCTCTCTTCCCAGGCGAACTCACTTTGCCGTTGGTCGCTGTTGCTGTCCGTACTGTGTGTCTGTCTGAGGACGAGCAAGGCTGTCCTTCTGCTCACAGACTCGGTCCGGACCCCTGGGGGAAGAGCGGGCATATTCTTTTATGAACTGAGTAATCAGGCCATCTGGTTATGTTCTCAGGAAGGTGCTGGGACTGGAGAATTCACCTCGATACTTCACATGGCTGTTATGGGAGTTAAGAGATAAAGTTTATGCAAGTGCTTTGTAAACTGTAAAGAGGTATTTATTTACCGTTAATCTGATGGCCGATAGCTTCATAAACCCTTTCTCTGCAGAGCCTGGCTGCTCGTGTGCACTTCATTAACGGGTCCTGTGTATCTGTAGACCCTCACATTTTTCAGGTTTATCGTTTAGTCAGTCAATGAATACCTACTGGACGCTCACCAGCAGCCACGAGCCGAGCACGGGCATCAGCTGTGGCTCTGCCCTTGAGTCCCATGAAGACGGCAGGAGAAGCAAAACTATAACAATGGCCGCTGGCCCATTTAGAGAACGAGGCAGCATAGCTTTAACTGACAATCTGCTCTTTGGTTTAAACAATTAGAGGAAGGGAATTGTGGAGCCGAGCCTAGAGGCTGACAGATTCCAGGGGTTCCTTTTCATTTTAAATATTTGTAGAAAAGCTGGGGGACAAGTCGCTCCCCTTCACCTTCCTGCTTCTTTCTTGGGAGTTGCAAGTGGACATCTGGGATGTATTTGGAGCTAGTTCCATTTTCATTTTCTTGAGTTTTCTCTAAAAATTTTCCACGGGCTTGAGAGCAGCAGGGTATGTGATGTTTGCTTGATTGATGTCTGTTCACTCCCTCCCCCAACCACCACCTTAGGCCATTTGATTTCCTGTTGAAACAGCGATTCCTCAGGACGGAACCTTTTGCCTTAATCTCTTACAATCAGCTTCAAGCCATTTTCCGCTCTGTTGTTTGGTGCTTGATGAGTATTTTGGTGATCCAGTGACAGCTTTTGGCCCAGTTGAAATCCCTATTTATGTCCAGAAAGAAATGTTATGGAAATTACAGAAAATTTGGAAAAATTTCTGAATGGAGGCTAGGTGACACCATAGAAGATCCAGGATGGGAGGAAGGGTGTCAGTAAGTGTGTGTGTGTGTGTGTGTGTGAGAGAGAGAGAGAGAGAGAGAAAGAGAAAGAGAGTGTGTGAGTATGGGTGTGTCAGTGTGTGCCAGGGAGTGTGTGTATGTGTATGTTGGTATGTGTGTGTGTTTGTGAGTGTGTGTTGCAGTGTGGTGTTGGGAAAGCCCAAGTGAGTTGGAGATTATCTCTTCTCTTTGGATTGTCATTGTACTTATTTTCTCAGTTTTCTTAAATCTGTTGTACATCTGATGTGTGCTCCTAGGACCTCAGACCAGGGAAGCTTAATAAAGATGAAACTATTCTGACAATAGTGATTTTAAAGCTCCTGTTCCTCTTCTGGTAAACAACAACAATTCATACAAGAAGGAAACAACAGGCCACCTATAGCCCGTTTCCAGGAGTCTTCACTTTGGCAGGGACATTTAAGTCTCAACCACCCCATTCACAATCCTCTCTGGTCTCCCTCCCTTTGCCACGTCGCTTGTCAGCAGAAGTGGGGGGCATCGCCGGACAGCGGGAGTGGTTAGTGGGCACCGCCCAGTGTGTGCATGCCTGCCTTTCCAAGTCCCCACAGCTCTCCCCTCGAGAGTTCTTGGCCTCTTCTAACATTCGCCACCAACTCTCGAGCCCTGGAGAAGTCGGGCCGTCCTGGACATCTTGGCGTCACTGTACATCCTGTATATCCCCTCCCACCTTTGCCCTCGTGGATCTGAAGTGTAACTGTCTCAGGTGGCTGCCCAGTCACTCCTCGCAGAGCGTCATCGGAGCTGACACTGTTTTCATTAGTGTGATTACTTATTATCTATCTTCCCTGCTCCTGCTGGGTAGGGACCTGCTGGAACAGGGCCTGGCACCTGGCAGGCACTCAATAAATATCAGCTGAATGGATTTCAAATTTACCTAGAGTCTGCCTTTCAACCAGGGGCTAGGAAAAAAGCATTCCAAGGCGACCAGGGAATGTAGTTTCCTTGGAGTCCTCTGTCTAATGGTACGAAATTGAGAAGGGGCACTAACATTGTGACAAATGTGATTCCGTGGGGTCCCTCAACGTGCCACATCGCCGGCTGGGTCACAAATGAGGATATTTCAGATGGACAAGCAGAGAGGAGGACAGAGGTGAGGAGAGTCGTGAAGGCGTCGATGGAGCAGCCAGGTGGGCGCAGAGCAGGTGTGAGCAGCACGTGGTCTGAGGAATGCATCTGCTTTTTTGGGCTACAGGATCAATATCTTAAAAAAGTTATTTTATTTTCAGACTAAAAATTAATGCAACGTCATTGTACAACTAAAGCAAAAACTAAGTAGAAAAGAAATGAGCATTAATTCCAACACTTGACTATAGGTACTGTGAACATTTTGTAATTTTGGGTGGGTAAGCACTTCTTTCCTTTTTCTCTCTACATTCTCGCACTTCTCTTATTTGATCACATAAGGTGTACCAGTTTGGCACCCTGCTTTTTTCACTTAATGCCATTAACATTTTTTTGCATCCGTGTCATTAAAAATGCTTTGAAAACATCATTTTTAGTGGCTATACAACCTTCCATCTTCTGGTTACATCGTAAGCCGTGTCGTTGTAGAATGTCCTTCCCATTCTTTTTGTAATTGTAAGTGCATTAGGGATGACTACCTGTGTGTATACCTCACTGCCTGCACTCTGATGGTTGCATTCCAGTGGATTGCTAGCAGTGGAATTACTGGGCTAACAGGTGGGAATCTTTCACAGACCTTGAAACATGTTGCCAACACGTTGCCACATGGCTTTCCCAAAGGGTGGGAACATTTCACATGGTGCGTTTTTAAGTGAAACCCTTCCTGGAAAGGTGCAGGATCTGAGAGCTCTGGGGAGATCAGAATTTCACGCTCTGGAAACCTGACTGATTTTAGGTTTCTCCCACTCTCCATTTATTTACTGTCTATTCTTCTGCAGGGATTTTAGGAAAAGCTTTGGGAAAATTCCAGGCTGTCTCCATGGTGCTCAGGCCCGACAGCAAAAGGAACCCTCTCCATGCTTTGGGACAGAGCTACCAAGAGATAGCAGTGTCCTGCCAGGGGTCTGGCTTCCCGATGGCAGGTGGAAAGCGAGGGAGACACCTCAAGGGAATAGTGACAGATGGAGAAAGAGGAGAGATTTGATCTGGAGCAAAACTTGGAGAGTCTCATTTTTGTTTTAGGGACAGCGGATTTCCTGGTGTTTGTTACAACAGCATGCGTGTTTTCTCTGATTGACTTCATCATAAACAGATGCTAATCATTTCTTTTCTGTTTTATAAACTGGGGGTCCATTTTGTTTGAAAAGACACTCCTCTGGGGACCCTTTCTAACATCAGCACTTTCTGACTCTACAGGCAGACTTTATTATCCCACTTGGTAGATGGGTAAATGGAGCCATTCGTAGGCAAAGTCATGAGAAATTGGCTTTGTGATTTAGTAGCTGACTGAGTTTGAGCAAGTTAGTTAACTTCTCTGAGCTTCGGTTTTCTTGTCTCACATGGGAATAGTGCTCTTGAGGGTGGGAACCAAACTCAGACTTTCCCTTCACTCAAGGCGCAGGCTTTGGGAATGAGCATCTAACCCACAACTGACAAATGCTGACATCCCTCTTCTCTTCCATGCTGGCCTCATAGTTGGCATGATTCAATTTAATATAACCTGCCCATTTAGACACAGAAGAAGTGTGTGCATTGAGTGTGTACCCAGTGGTACATGTCAGATCTGTTAGAACACACCTCATTATAGGGGTTCTTCTGCAACAGCAATGTTTCTTTAGTGGCTGGGGACATTTTGTTTTCTTCCTTGAAGGAACCGTCTAGGAACCACTCTTTGTAGCGCTTCCTAACTTGACCCTCACATGCTGGTGACCTTTAGTGCCCCTCTGTACCTCTCTGGGCCCGTGCTTCCTGTAAAATGAGGTGGTTGAGTCAGGTAACATTAATAGTCCTCCCAGCCCCACAGTTTTTAAATTCTACAAGAATTTGGGAGTGAAAAACCTTGATGTACACGCTTATTTTCTGCTGGTGAAAAAAAAAAGTTACTTTAAGTCGGCCACTTGGGGTCACTAGCGACCTAAGAGACTGGATGGTGAAGAAATAAAAAAGCTAACAGATTCTGAGGGTGGTTTATGAAATTTTCTTTTTGTCTCTCCTTTTAGCTCCAGAATTTACCCAAAGACTTGATCACATCATTAACGTTGAGTGGACCACAGCTCATGCCAGAGACACTGGGCAGAGTCAGAGCCAGGCCACAACATCCCAATATCCACCCCCACGCCTCTCCCTCCCCAAAAAAAAGAAAAAGAGAAGAAAGAAACCATAATCCTGGGGTGCAACTGGCTCTCCTTTTGGTCTCCAACTCAAGCTGGAACACACTGTGGCTTTGCAATCCCTTGACTCGAAAAGTAGGTCCTGCAAAGTGAAATTGCATGGCATAAAAGATGGCTTCGCTGATGGAGCAAACCTTTGTCTGGAAGAATCTGGAGTTGTCAGAGGTGGAAGCATGGGAACATTCCCACTGCAGAGCTGACAACCAGCATGTCTCTTAGCAGTTTTCCTGCTGGGCTTTGCTGATGGTGGAGGCTTGGAGGTCCCTGTAGACATCAGGGAAGGATCATGGTACAAGAAATAAATTAAAACAAAAATGTGACAAGCTCAGTATCTGCCCATGCTGGGGATAGGGTCCCAGCAGCACGCTCAGCACCGGCAGTCCCCTCAGCAGAAAGTGGGCTGGGCTTACCCCTGGGCACAAGGGAAAGCATCTCTCCTGCAGAGTGCTGTATAAATATCCTTTTCCTACAGGATCCCGTGGCTTGGGGGTCCAGTGAGCACAGGGAAAGTATCCTAACGGAGACCGATTTCGAACTCCTGCCATCCCTTTGCAGATCATAAATTACTGTTCGTTCTCTTTATACTCTCTCCTTTTCCCCCTTAATAGAGCTAGAAACAGTAATTGACAACAAAATTGAGCCTGAAAAGGGTGTAAGGGACCTGCTTCATTGGCTGCGAAGCCCCCAAGTGTCCTTGCAACACAAGTTAAATATATATGTCCCACAGGTACCCTCCCTTGCCTTCTGCAATGTGCTTTTGTGGTTGTGCCATTTGGAGCAGTGTTAGAGCTTCAATTTCTACTTAACTGGAAAGGGAAACGTTGGTTTGTTTGCATGCTTTCCACCATGCTTTGCGTGAGTATGTGCAAGCTTGAAGTTGGTTGGGTTTTGGTTTAAATCCTAGGTCAACCCACCAAAAACAAAGATGTGTCATTAGACAAAGAACATGTATGTATAACTCATGGACACAGATAACCATGTGGTGATGGTCAGAGGGAAGGGGGAACTGGGGATATCTGTAAGAGCATCAACAATAACAACAAAGAATAAAAAAAGGTGTCATTAGAAACCCAAGCTAAGATCATCCACACACTCGTATTCCTAATGACTGTGAATGGCTGTGAAAACCAGACAATGAAAAAGGCGGATAGGAAACAAAAATAGATACACTGGAAATATGGAGTTGGAGGAGAGCTCTATGGATATACCCTGGACTGCCCGAAAGATGAACTATGGGGTCTGAGCACAAAGTCGGTCAGAATATCACTGGAGGTGGAAATGACAAACTGAAGGCACCCTGCTTCAAGGACATCATGAGAAGGCAGGGTTCTTTAGAAAAGACAATAATGCTGGGAAAGTGGATGGCAGCAGGAAAGGAGGAAGATTAAATATGAGATGGGTGAGCTCCGCAAAGGAAGCCGTAGGCAGGAGTGTGCAGGAGCTGAGAGGGGCTGTTGAAAACAGGACATTGTGGACATGACTCATTCACAGGGCCACCAGGAGTCAGCACCAATTCGATGGCATGTAACACACACAAACCACTTACTGAGCTGTTGACTTAATACCTTGGAGTCTCCGTGTCCTCATTTGTAAGTAAGGATAGTGGTAGTATTTCCCCAAGGGATGTGTAGGCAGATTACATAAAGAAGTGTAGGAAAAGTGACTGAGGCCTGGTGAGACTTCAGCTAGTGCAGATATTGTTCCTTCTTCACCTGGGCGGTCCAAGGTGGTAGCCATCAGCCACACATGGCCCTTGGATACATGACATATGGCTACTTGCAACTGATAAGTGCTGTAAGTATAAAACACACATCAAATTTCAAAGACTTTTTCAAAGGAAAAAGAATTTAAAACATCTCATTAATAATTTCTTATACTGACTACATGTTGAAACGATGTCTTTGCACGTGCTGGGTTAAATAAGTACATTGTAAAAGTTAATTTCAACTGTTTGTTTTTACTTTTTAAAACCGTGGCTATTAGAAAATTTAAAATCATACATGTGGCTTTTATTTGTGGCTCACGTTATATTTCCATCAGACAAACCCTGCCCTAGTCCCTAATTCACCCATCTCTTTATTCAAATTCTTTCCTACCTCTCAGGCTTAGCTCAAGTTTTACTTCATCAGGACATTTGGTCACTGTCTTCCTTCTCTAATATCTCTTGGAGGTTGTGTCACTGAAAAAAGTCATATAATGGATGTTTGTAAACTGAAATTGAGCAGAAAAAGCATGTAAAGTGTTGAGGCCAGGGGCTGGCACGCTGTAAACACATAGGTATTATAATTTATATTTTTCTTGTTCTTATCACCGGAGTCTGGCTACTGGTTATATGCTATCTTGGATTCTTCTTAAATTCTTTCTTGTGTTTAGTCTGGTTGAACCTAATGTCTTGGAGGGCAGAGGCCACATCATCTAATTCTGGTTCTGTCCTTAACCCAGAGGGCTGTGCCAGGCACCGTGAATTCTCCCGCACAATCACTCATGGGCCAAAGCAGGGAGCCTGCTGACCGGACTCCCTGGGCGTCTTAAAGCCCTTTGCCATTCTTTCCTTCACTCCACAGCTATCGGTCCTGCCTGCTTTCTCTGCCTCCCCTTCTTCTTTGAGCTTGCTAATTCTTTTGCATCCTGAAAAAGGATAATAGTGGTCAACTCCTGTGACACTCACATGTACTCACCCTGTTCTAAATAGGTTATGCATATGAACTGATTTAACCCTCACGACTATCCTGTAACGTATTAGCATTACTCTCACTTTACAGTTGAGGAAACTGAGGCACAGAGAGATTAAATAAATCCAAGTTACCCAGCTAGTAAGTGATGGGGGTACAGCCAAGTCACAAAGCTCTCTGCCCCCTACCCCCAGGTGCAACAGTTGGGGATCTTGTGGAAAGACAACAGACAAGCTGGTGTGTGGCAGTCAGATAGCAAGGGACGTTTGGGGAGCTCAGGAGCCTAAGAGACAAGGTCACCCAGCTATCCGGACTCTATGATTGGATTCACTGTGGAAATTTTATTGAAATCTGAACCCAGCGCTCCTCTACCCCAGTTATTTTGGAAGCAGAAGAAGAAAGAAGAGGAGGAGGAGGAAGAGAGGAAGAAGGACAAGAGGACAAATAGGAGGAGGAGGAGAAGGAGAAGAAGATGGAGAAGGAGGAGAAATGAGTGAGAATGAGAGTGGATTTTCCCTCCTTTTCCCAGCAGAACAGAGATCTCAAAGTACCCAGGTTAAGTCGAAACAAATGAGTTCATCACGTGTCCTTTAAACTACATTTACATTTGCAGCATTCAGAATTTAAGTGATGCTCTCTCCTAAGACCCCTTTCTTATGAAAGGAATCTGAATTCAAGATGACAAAGGATTTGTGGGGCTTTAGCCAGAGAAGGTTAAGCTGGGCAAACACACCCGGCTGCTGCCATTCTATTTATTAAAAAACTATATTCCTCTGATCCCTGTTTCTGTTTGCTGTTGGGCAAAACAAATGCATAATCAAGAACGGTACCTTTGACAGTTTTAGCTCCCCTTTATTTTTTTCTTTTAACCCCTATAGGAAATTTCCATTTTCATATAGTAATATCGAGGTATCCTGCTACATTGAGCCAACCAGTCGGTTTTGAAAATAAGCATGACAAACTCTATAAAAAAAAAAAGAAAATCCACTTTAAGGATTTTAGATTCATGCCGTTTAATTGTTCGCCTATTTCCATGAGAAGGTGAGACTGGTCCTGTGTCACTGGAGGGACTGTATCCTGCTGTTTTTTCCCATCCTCATTTACAACGATTATGTTATCAGGCTAGCCAGGCAAAAGGGTGGAGCAACTATAATTTCAAAGCAGGATTAGGTTGAAATAACGAGATCGCCAAGTTGTGGTTACCAAGGCAACATCACATCTAAGAATATGGGATGTTTCTAGGAGATGAGGCAAAGCCTGGAGCCTTTTCCCCCTTTGCACAAAAATCACTCACTTCCTAGATAAAAATTGCTTATTAATTGCTCTTTAACACATTTATTCTCTATTTTTAGGGACCAGTTTTTAAAATATAACCTCGATTTAAAGTTTTTATTTTTCTTCTTATTTTTCAACCAGTAATAAATGTCAGAATAATTCATCGGACTGTTTGTTTCTCTCTTTGGGGTCTCCTCTTTACTTTCTTCCTTTTCCAGTTTCTTCCCCTTTCTTTTCTCCCTCCCTCTGTTCCTTCATCCCTCCCATCCTTCCTCGCTCTTTTGATATTGTAGGGAAAAGATGTGGACCAAAAAGCAATAATTGAAAGTTAGGTGCTCTGGCCAGATTTTGCGATTAAAATATTGTGATAGGTAATGAAAGCTGCAATCTACACCCAGAATACTCATTTCCCCCCCCCCCGAAAAACACAGGAGAATAACCTTGGCTTTTATTGTCTTTTCTTAAAATTTCAATCCACCTTTAAAATAGTAGATTTTGGAGGCAAAGCAGCAAATACTGTCCAGCCTTCTGTTTCTGATCGATAACAGCTATCGGTCCTACTCCGAACAATTCCCCCGAATTAACCTCTTTCCTCTGAATTCAGTTCGGAGTTTTCAGAAAATGGCTTTAAGTTTCTTCATCTTATAAAAACCATGCTTTTAATATGGACTCGTGTTTGGGAAGCATGGATTTTACTTAGGTTTTTTTCTTTTTAAAGAACAGTGTCGACCTAGTATTGAGTCACTGGGCACGGCAAGGCGTGATTGGAACCCTCAGATTCCCTGGTGTTACAACATGGCTGCCCTGTAGGACATGTCAGCTGTTCACCTTTTGCCCTGGCTTTACACAAGGAATGTGCTCCATAGTTTCCACCTCCTGGAGATCTGGGCCAAAGGATTCTCACTGCTTCCATCAAGTCTTCAGTTTTGAGCCTGGGGTTGCAAAGCTTAGGGGTTCCAGAGCCTGCAGTATCCAGGTTTGAAGCCCTGCTGTGTGGCTGTGGATGGGTAAAGTGACCTCTCTTTCTCACCAGACCGGTGGGGACTGAGGGAGAGATCCTGGAAACAGCTTTCAGCTCAGTGTCGACACTATAGGAGCTCAAAATAAACCTCTCAGTTCAAAAATAATACAGAGGTACATGAAGTTAATCTCTATCCTCTCAGTCTTGCTCTCTCCCTATCTTTATCCTTATTACTTTCAGAATAGTTCTCCTGAAATGCAAATCAGATCATACATTTCCTGCTGCACTGGCTTGAATAGTATCCTGTCAGAATTCGTGGTGATGTGGAATCTGTGCAAAGGGCCTTATTTGGAAACAGGGTCTTGGAGACGTAATCACATTAAGATAAAGTCATGCTGAATTAAGGTGGACCCCAAATCCAATATGACCAGTGTCCTTATAAAAAGGGGGCCATTTGGACACAGAGGCACAGGCCCAGAGAGGAGAAGGCCGTGCGATAACAGAAGCAGAGACTGGAGTGATGTGTCTACAAGCCGAGGACACCGAAAGACCGTGGCGACCACCAGAAGTTAGGAGAGACCGGAGTGTAGGGAAGAAGCGCAGGCGTGTGGACACCTGGGTTTCAGACTTCCGGCCTCCAGAATCACTAGGAAATAAGTTTCTGCCGTTTCACACCATCCGGTTAGTGACGATTTGTTACAGCAGCTTTAGGAAACTAACAGCCCTGTGCTTAAAATCCTGCCGTCGCTCTCCTTGTCCACAGCGAGGGGTCTAGAATGCGTAGCCTTGTTTCCCGATGGTCTCTCCAGCCTCGTTGCTCCCCGTCCTCTCCTCGGGGCTTAATGTCTCTCTGTCTGTCCAAGCAGAGCTCTCTCTTACTACAGCGCATATTCAATATTGTATTAGCTTCAGTTGTGCAGTATAGCTGCCCGTCGCTTCTTAGAACAGCCTTTCCCTTCCTGGTCACCTGGTTAAGTCCTCCATATCTTACAGGTATCAGCTTAAACATCCCTTCCTCAGAGGTCTTCCTCGAGACCTGGACAGGTGTAAACCCCTCCGAGGGCCCCCGCAACGCTCATCAACATTCCTCTAGTTACTTAGATCGAAGGTTGTCTCTCCCGCTAGACCATGAGCTTCAGGCAGCCTGGCTTCGCTCTTGCTTCCTGCTGCGTTCCTGTGCCCTGGTGCGTAGTGTGAACCTGGTGCATAGTGTGAACAGGTAGTGTGAACGGAATGATTCAGTGAATGACTGACTGGGTAAATGGCTGTTCGGCATGGGGTTAAAACTCTTAGCAAGATGTGGTGAGATGCCGGCATGCTGCTGACAGTAGCTAAATTGCAATTTGAATTGATTACCACTAACTGAATGAAATTGATAGGAATTTTTGTTAAATATAGACCCAAAGTTCCCCCCCCCCATTTTCTTGTCTACTTTTAGCTAAACATTTACATATGCTCATGGTAAAAATTAAAATATTTCAATGAAAAATAAAATGGAATTTTCCTTCCATCTCAGAACCATGTCTCCCACTGCCTTCCCCAGAGGGAACAATTATTATTTCTTGGATCACCCAGTAGAAATATTCTAAGCATGCAAAACACATACTACACACAGTGTTCTGCAGTTTGCTTTATTCATGTGAAATATATCCTAGAATTCATTTCATATTGGCACATGTAATTATATCTTATTCTTTTTAATTGGTTGCCGTCGATTTAATTTATTTAACTAGTCCCCGAATGTTGGAGATTTAGATGGTTTCTTGCCCTATGGTATTGCAAACAATGCCGCAATAAACCTTCTTATACGTAAATCTTTGTGAGAGTGTAACTGTAGAATAAGTTTCTAAAGTGACCCAACCACAAATATATTAGGTCAAGTGATCAGCTGCAGAAAGAGAGTAATTTTGATTTAAAAAATCTTTAATGGATTGATAAAGTGTAAATAGAGGGTAAAATGGCCAGTACAGGTTAAGTTTATTTATTTTTCTCCTCAGAGCTTCTTTCTTTCCCTAAGAAATAAAGTTCAACAGAGTCCAAAAGACGGGCTCCGTGATAAATTCTGAAATTATTCTAATTTTTTGGTCAACCATATTGACTAGACTTTTAATAAAGTATATGAAAGGTGAGGATTAAATTTGGTTAAAAAAAGGTTCAAAATAATACTGCATTTAAAAAAATTAAACACAAGCAAAATCTTATTTGGATTTCAGAAAGATTTAGGTAATTATTGAGAGCTTATTATGCTAGTCTGAAGTATATGTGTTAAGAACTTTTAAAAAACAAGACTAACAGAGTGGGAAAATCCATACAACCAAGATTCTTGTAAAATACATATGATTTTGAAAGCTTGAGGGATATTTATAAGCAATAGGATGAAGTACTTATGGTCATACAGCAGCCTCATCAGAGAAGGGGGACATGCCCATATTATAAATGTCTAGTTTTAAGCACCAGAATGCTAGAAATTTAATTCAATAGCCATTTATTAAAGACTTACAGTGTGTGTACTTTTAAAGAGAATAAGAACTGGAACTTGTAATCTAAGGCAGCTACTTCTAAAGACAACATTGCTTTATTCTTTAGAATTTCCCACTAAAAAAAGTGGGAATATAAATTGCTAGAGGTCATTTTCTCCTTTATCCAGTAGTTCCAGTTTTGGAAATTTATCCTAAAGGAGACTATCTTAGAGATATTGAGAGGAAAGGGGCAGGAGGGGGTCGTGGAAGGTGGGGTGGCATTGCATTCAGGGTGTTTTTGCAACCCAGGTGCAAGCTGGCTTCTCCTTGCCCTGCCCCTTGAAATCAGGGTACAGCTGGGAGAGAGCCTCACTGCCTCCTGCCTCCCGCTCCTTTTCAGGCAGTTTCTTGTCTTATGTGTCAATCCAGACATGAACTCTAACCCCTTCATCATCAGTCCTGAGGACCCCACCACCACCCCAAAAATATTATCTACGAGCCCAGAGCTGGAGGAAGTAAACTTTGGAGGTCACATCTGCAGCCCTGTTATCTAGGCAATGGGGAGTCGGTGGTGGTGGGAGACTTCCGGGCAGAGGGAGCAGTGTGTGTAAAGGCCGTGGCGTGGAAAGGGGCAGGCTGATTTTGAAGAACAGAGAGAAGGTCAATGAGGCTGGAGAACAGAGAGCAAAGCAAGGATGACAGAAAATGCCCCTGGAAGGGACACTGGGGTCAGAACTTGTATAGGAGCTCTGTTAACAAATTTGGATTTTTCTCCTAAAAATGAGGGGAACCTGAATGTGTTGATCAGCAGGTTGACATAAGATTTGGGTTTTAAAAGATCATTCCAGCTGCAGTGTAGAATGGATTGCTAGAGACCAAGAGTAGATAAAACAGAATCCACTAAGGACTTATTAAGGTATCCAGGCAGGTGAGGGCAGTGGTTTGCTGGACACCTGAGAGTCTTCCTCCTTACACACTCCCCTTTCCCCGGCATCTACTCTGTCACCGAGTTTTATCAACTCTACTTCCTGAATACATCTCAAACACATTTCCTTTCCTCCTTCTCCATTGTTTACATGGAAGGTTTACTGGAACTAACCCGAGTCGAGCCTTCAGTATGAACCTGATCCTATTCCAAGTACTTACAGTATCAACAACAAAAAAACAAAAACTAGAGATACTTTAACTAAGATTCGCTTCTCCTTTCCTTCTGGGCACGTGGCAGGATTATGCTTTGTCATCTCCATGTGGTTGGATGAGGCCCTGTGACTGCTGGGGCCAATCAGAATTAAGTGGAAATGGGACATGTCACCTACATTCTGGAATATTTAATTGCTGGTGCCAGACCTTTTGGGCTCCTTTTCCTTCTGTCAGCCTGGGTCCTTCAGTGACTTGATGAGCACAAATCCCTTATTGATCCATTCAGTGTGCAGCATGAAGGAGAAATAAATCCCAATCGTTTAAAATCACTGAAACACTGAGGTTGTTAACACAGCATATCCTACCTTTTGCTGACACAAATATTTGTCAAATTCTTGCTTAAGAACTTAGAAAGTGCTTCACATTTGTTATCTTAAGTAATTTTATAACAATGAAGTAGGTATGATTGTCTTCATTTTTCGATGAGGAAACTGAGCCGTAAGGCAACTTGGTCAAGGTGACAGGTTAGTGAAAATGCTGAAATTCAAGCCCAGCAGGTCCTGCTCCACGAAGCTACCACTTTGCAATGGACCTTGTGCCAGGTCTTTAGAGTTAAAAAAAAGAAGAATGGAATATAGCTCTGGTCTTTGAAGGTATTCCCAGTTTATTTGGGAAAACAAGGTGCATATTAGTAGAAACTTAACTGAGAAAATTAGGCACAAGGCCTCATGTAAATAGCAAAGGAAAAGCATTGTCAACAGATACTTTGACAGCAGAAATCAGAGGAGGGAGAGAGAACTGGGAGCTTTGGGAATAGCAGAAAACTTCCTGCAGATGGGAGCTGAACTTTGCCATGAAGGAAAATTGGTGTTTGGAGAGGATTTGACTAGGCAAAAATTTTAGTTGAGGTACTCTGGAAATGTAACCTCCAAGGAAACACAGGCTCTAGTTTTTACTCTCTCTGAATATTTGTCAAACTAAATAAGCCCTACGAATCCACTACAAATAAAATCCCCTAACCAGATCAGTACCTCCCACTCTCTCCCAGGCAGCATCGCTTGGCTTCTCTTTGGCATCTCAAACTTGGACAGTCCACACCTGATTCTTCTTGATTAATGATGTCAATTTCCACCAAACCACCGAAGATTAAAATCTTGACATCATCCATTCCTCCTCTTCTTTTTCTGTTCCCCCATTTAATTGGGCACTGTGCCTTACAATTCTTAATCAGAAACACCCTTCTCATTTACTCCTGCTCATCAGGCCAGCGCCATCTCCTCCTGAGACAATTACAGAAACTCCTGTCCTGTCTTCCTCCTCTTTCTCTCACCCCCCATATAGCCCCTGGCATTCCGAGCCCACTCGATTTTCCCTCCAATTGAAAATTTCCATTGGCTTCCCACTGCATCCCCAGGACAAATCTACCTTCTGTAGCAGGTAAGTAAGACCTTGAGCACCTGTCCTCTACTACGTTTCTGGTTTCAACTTCTACTTACTGACAACTCAGAGACGTGGGTTGCACACCTGACCTTGGGTATCTCGATGCCACGCTGTTTCTTTACGCCAGCATGTCCTTCCATGCTTCTCCGACTGACCAGTTCCTGCTCTCCATTCATAACCCCAGCCAAGCGACATCTTTTCTTAGAGCTTTCCAGGACTTCTGCCTAAGGGTTGTGAATCTCTTTTTCATGTCACATAATACTTTCATTTATGTGAGTTTAACACTTACCCCGCTATATTTAATTACTTGCTTCCAGATCTCGCTTCCCATTAAGCTGTGTGAAGCGTTCTTATTCCTTTAGGGAGGCCCTTATCCCAGTGCGTTTATGTTGGTCCTAAATATTACTCCTTATTGTCATTATTAGTGAGGAATTAGGTTTTTCTTTTGGTCCATTCTCACCGGTGAGAAGAAAGGAAGAAGCCTATTCCAAGGATTTGTCTTAAGTCTTTCTAGTCACTGGGAAGATTTCAGCGCCATGAGCAGGGAGAACGTACTTGAATGCTTTTCTCTGCTCTCAGTAGCAGAATCAGACTTGGTGTCCTTCACCAATAAGCATAAGACGGAGAAATGCTGGGCCAGAGTGTTCCATCTAGCAACACCTCAGGATTTCAGGGGTTCCCAGACCAAAGCTCTAGGGGGCAGCCAGAAATTGTGGTGCGCGGTTTCCTTCCATTTGTTGTAGGCTTCTCTGGTACAAGAAGGGAGGAGGTAGCGAAGGAGAAATAAGGGCTTTCTTTCTCACCCTCTTGTTTTTTTCGTTCTCTCTTGAATGCAGGTGTCCTGTAATCATTTGATTATCTACCCCTCAGTGAAAAAAGGCCCATTTAATGTATAACATATCTTGAGTGTTTACTATGTATTGAATGTGTGTGGCTTGGATCATTAGATATAAAACAACACCTCAATTTAAAAAATGCACATACACACACTCACTAAAAGCTCATTTCACCCGGAGGTGCCTAGTCTAGAGCTTCCTGGGATGTTAGGCGAGCACAGTTCATCCCTGAGACTAATGGCCAAACTTCAGTATTGGTTCATTATAATTTTCCTTTCAAACCAGTTTGTACACGAATGTAACATGGGCAATCCAACTTGAACTCGTATCCAAATTCCATTGCCCAAATCAGCAGTGTAGCCATGGCCAAGGTTCCAGCCTACCTCCCCAGGTGGGGATTTACTGGGAAATGTTGCCTTTGCCTCTCAGCAGGCTCTATCTTCCTTTGCTTCTCTAATAAAATGGGTTTTCCTCAGGATGAATCTCTTCCTTGTACGTACTCAGAGTCTTGCTGGAGGAATATGGAATTCTAAGGGACAACGTGTGGAAAAGGCTCGCCAGGTATGACTACTTTTAACCATGTGAAATTTCATTGACCTTATAACTGTTTTTGACAGAATTTTGGGATAGAAGAGGTGTTGTACTCTGTGACTGAGCCCCCCAGCAGCATCCAGCCTGCTCTGGGGGTTATCTGTCTTAAGGCCTCCAAATTCTCTCTCCTCATTCTCCTCTACCTTCTCTTTCCTCTTGCTTACCCCAGCTTTTCAAGGGTGTCTGGCCCAGCTCAGACCTGGAAGCAGGGCGAATGAGCCCTGGCTAAATTCAGATAACATAAACATTCACTCACAATCAAGTGCAAGAAATAAACTGAGGGGCTATGGGAACCAAGAAGTTCAGCAAACTACGAGAAAGATATACATTATCAAAAGCTTTTTAAATATACCAGGAATATGCTATTTAAATAAATATTCTTTATAGCTGCTTCAGTAGGAAAATAAAGTCTTATTTAGCATGAAGATATTTTTATTAGTTTGACTACACCTAATTAAAAAAAAAAAACAAACCAGCAGTGTATCTAAGAAAAATTTAATAATTTCACATGAATGGCTGGTCTCTGGGCATTTTAAATAATTCCACAGATAAGGGTAGACCTTCTCTTTATGAACTTTTGTGACATGACATTATTATGTTACTGCAGAATAGATTAAAAACAGCACCTAATTTCTGTTCAGCCACAATTAGAGGTAAGGTTACAGCCTGGTTCATTAATCTTTCAGATAAGAAAGAAACTTGTTTTCCCTAAACCGTTATGAGATTGATACCCTTGCTTCTGTTGCGTTTTGTTTATTTGGCACGTAAACTGTCTGGGCTTGTGGGCACTGTACTTGATTTGTCACCTCAGGATAAGATAATTTGGGATCTTTCACATTTCCAAATTATATCGTGTCTAAGCAGTTGAACCAGCTGACAAATGAGATGTGCCTGCAGTGTGGCTCCGGAGGGGGACGCCGTGAGGGGCTGACGGTGTGAGCGGCATGTTGGTTTATTAACAGACACATTTGATTCCAGAGGTTAATGTTTTTGTGCCCAAGGCAGATTACACGGCACACGATCTGCATCCTGAGAGGAGACGCAGAACTGCGGCAGGGCCACCAGCAGCTTGGTCTCTGAGCTGTCGTAGCTGCAGGGTGGCATCATGGGAACTGGCGTGGTCTTGGTTCTTGGAAGGCCAAGCTCCTGGTTTTCTGGAATTGGAGTCTTTCTAGAAGGTGTTTTTTTCTTCTTCCCATTTTCCTGTTGCCTGTGTAAATCTAACATTAAAAATTTTTTTTTTAATTTATTGATTGATTTTAGAGAGAGAGGAATGGGGAGAGAGACAGAGACAGAGAGACAGAGACAGAGACAGAGAAAGAAACATTGATTTGTTGTTCTACTTATTCATGAATTCATTGGTTGATTCTGGTATGCACCCTGACTGGGGATAGAACCTGCAACCTTGGCAGACTGGGACAATGCTCTAATCAACTGAACTACCACCCAGGGCCAACATTTTTTTTTTTTTTAATTTGGGATAAGAATATGGGAACACTGTTGGCCTATGCAATGCGTTGCACAGTCACTAATCCAGAGTTGAGTCAGGCCACCATGTTAATCTATGAACAATTATATGTCAGATCACAATAGTAAAAATAAGTAATGTTCATTGAAGGAGTGTCTTATGCCAGGTACTGTCCCAAAGTTTCTCATGTATTAACTTATTTCATCCTCATATCAAGGTGAGGTGAGGACCAGAACTCTCACCGTCATATAGATAAGGAGACAGAGGCACAGAATAACTAGTCCTGGGTCATTACTAGAGGAGAGAACCTTCACAGACGTCTTTTCAACTCAAATAAAGGCAGCTGCAGAGTACCTGGGGTCTCGCTGTCACTCTGAGTTGTGGTGACGTGTAGCTCACCCACGGACGGCTAAGCTAATTGGGGGGCCATTGAGATTTCTTCATTCGTCCCACTGGGCCCTAGAGCCTAGCGTTTGATGTGTTCGATATCTGTTGAGAGACCCTCCTTTGACAACTCAAATCCGGTCCCTTGGCACCAGCAGAAAGTGTCCACACTGAATCGAGGCATTTATACCAGGGGATGAGAATTCTCCATCTTTTCCTCTGCAATTGCTCCAAGCAGCCTCACTCACTGGATTTCTATAGCCATGGGTTCCCCTGATTACTGCTACATAGATTTGTGTAACTTGAGATGGTAATGACATCCCTCCCCTTCCCCCTTCTCCTCCCCCTCCTTCTTGAACTTCATCTTCAGTATGCTTTCTGTTAAAGCGTAATGGGCCTCGAGACGCTGTCTCATGGATCCTGCTGTTCTCTCAGCCTGTGCTTTTTCCTATAAAGGCAAGAGTCCGCTGATACTTTTCCTGAGGAAAGATGGCTGCCGACTTCACCGCAGTCTGAGAGAGATTCCCGCCTGCCCCAAAGCCACTGAAACTAATATGCATTTATTCTTACAAAGAAATCACTCCCTGTCCCTGTCCGTCTTCCTCCTTATCCATGGTTTCTTCAGCAGTTCTAATGTCTTGCCATTAACCATTTTCTGTCTGCTCTGGATAGGTGGCTTCTTAGAAGGGCACACCTAGTGCAGCCTCTCAACTCTGTGATGCATGTTTCTCCCCCACATTCTACCATCTCTGAAACTGGGATGCATTTTACGATCAATGGTGCATGCGCTTTAAATGGAAGCGTTGTTTTCTTAGTGTATCATGTAATCGATGGCAACTTCGATTCAATGAAATGGGAAATGATGTTTTTGAGGACCGGGGTGAGGAGAATCTGTCCTCACCCCAGTATTTATTGAATGCCTGCTAGATGCCAGGCCTTTGCCAAATGCTGGGGATACACGCATGAACAAGGCACAGCCCCTACTCGGAAGGAGTTCATAGCCTCCAAGTTGAATGGAACAATAACAGTTTTAAGAAGTGAGGATTGGGATGCATTAGCCCCTGCAAAAGAGTTTTATAAAGTTTAAAACAGCTAATCCGTATTAAGCAATGATTATTTCCCAAATTTTATAATATTAAAAATGCCTCCAGAATTACCATCAGGACTGCCACTCTGCAAGGCTGTCAAGTGTGCTTCCCGGATGGAACATTTTTTCTGACAGGTACCTGACAGACGTCAATGTGTCCTCAGAGATTTCACTCTAAGAGATCCTTGCAGCTTAATGAGGAATTCTTTATCTTAATTAGGTTTAAATATATCTTCTTTTTGACCCTAATCAACCTTTAGTGTAGAGCTGTGAATCTCTTAGACTGTTTTTTTGTTCCTCTTTCAGTTGGCTTTTCTCAGGATCTTTCAGTGAACAGCCCCCTTAGAAAATGAACAAGTGGAGGCACAGGTGAGAAACAAATTTCTGTGATGTCCTTCCTCAGGGCCTTACATCCTTGTCACTCTGGGTGTGGTCCACAGACCAGCAGTATCAGCACCTCCTGGGGGGTTTTGGAAATGCTGCCTCTCAGGCCCCCTCTCCCCACCCCTTGCAAAACTGCTGAGTCAGAACCTGTATTTTCTAGCACCTGTGCTATTATTTACTGAATATTTTTCTTTGAACTAAGTACTAATATTTGTAAAATTATCAGTTGGATATGCTTGTTATATCTATTTTAAGGCTATATTAAAATTTATATAATTAGCTGAAAACTTGTCTGCCTGAGTAAACCGCCATTCACACCTGGGCCAGCAGTGCACTTTGGGAGCCTTGCCTTAATGCCACACTGTCAATTACTTTAAAAAAACGATATTTAATACATTTAAATGGACAGAAAGTTGTGAGAATAACACAAAGAATTTCTATACCCTGCACCACATAATACAACACTTATCATTGTCTCAAAATCAGAAAATTGAGCATTAGTCATATTATTATCTAATCTACAGGTCTTATTCAAATTTTACCTGTTGTCCCCCAAGTGTTCTTCACATAGCATTTTTAAAGATTCTGATCAAGATGAAAACCAGTATCATGTGTTACATTTGGTTCTTGTGTCTCTTTGAGTCTCCTCGTACATGGGACGTTTCCTCAGACTTTCTCTGCTTCTCTGGGCATGGACAGTTTTGAAGGGCATGGGCTTCTTTTTGTGTGGAATGCCCCTCAGTTTTAGTTTGATGTTTCCTTTTGATTAGTTTAGACCAGGCATTTTTGGCAGGAGTGCCAAAATTAGACAGTAATGACGCCGGGTCCTTCTGAGTACAGCAGTTGAGTTTCAAGCACTGTTCCCCACTCAGAGCAATGAGGGCGCCTTAGGTGAATGTCTGATTCCAGGGCTGGGCAGCGTGGGAGCCAGTGAGCCTGGAACATCTTGTTGCCCAGAAAGTTAGAAAGTTCTTAAAAGCTTACAGGAGCCAGTTTGAAAGGGCAACTGTGGGTCAAATATGGGACAAGATGAGCATTGAAAATAAACCACAGGAATGGATCAGTCACCCACTGGGGAAAGTAAATATCTATCCTCAATCAATAGGAGAGCTCTTCCCTATAGAAAATACCCACTAACACATGTAGGAAGGAACAAGAAGAAATAACATATCCCAACAAATATATATAGAAGGAAGAGATAATAAATGACATCTCCTAAAGGCAAGAGTTAGAAAAAAAAATCACCATCTAGCAACTGCAGTAGCAATAATGGGTTCATCTGTGAATGCTAAAGCTAGGGGTAAAAGTTGAATGAAGAGCAGGATTTTACATAATCTCATAGTATGTCCCCACATTGCCTATCGTAACCGAATACATTTTTATTAGAAATTACTTGAACACTGAAATGTGTTAGCTAAAAATGGAGGTTTCAGGCCTGCCATGGCAGGCTCAGCAAATCAGAATGTTTGTGGTAGATCCTCAAGTCAGTTATTTGTAAGCAGGTTAAAATGTTGGAAGCCCTGGCTTAGAGCTTCCAATCTCTGAGTTGGTGAGAACTCTACTCTGGGTCCCTTTCTCTGTTCCAGGCGGGCTAGGAGAGGACTGACAGGTATCAGAACTGCCAGTTCCATTTCCTTTGATACTGACCTTGATCAGATCATTTCAGACCAGGGTGAAACCCTCCTTATTAATTGCGGCCTTTGTCCTTGCCGCAAAGCATCTTCTTCTTCTTCTTTTTTTTTTTTTTCCAATCCAGCAACAAAGAATTCAAGGTGCTAAACATACAGTGTTCTACTTGTTATCCATGTGGTTTTAATTAAGTTTTAACTAATTCCCTTTATCTTGTCATAGTTATTATGACCCTCCAAGTCACGTCATATTAATATGTGAAAACAGCTCCCTGGCATGTCTGGCCGAGGAACAAAGCCATTTTTAACTTGTCTTGCTGAATTAAAATGGGGAGACTGATCAACTTGCATTTTGTTGCCTTCTTTGATAATTTACGATAAAGGCGAGCAAAGACGCAAAGGAAACACTACATTGCAGCCCATCGTCCCTGCTGCAAATATAGCATGCAGAAGTACTGCAGATTTTTTAAAATTCACATACATCCCCAGAAAGATGAAAGGCAAGGCAGCACATTTCAGGGAAGCTATTGGTAGCAATTGAATTGATCTATTCCAACACAAACTTTCAAGAGGCTTACAGAAACCTCTATAATGACCATATTTTCTCTACCATCAAGTTGGCACATGTCATTAGACAATGGATTTTTCCCCCTGATTCATGAATTTGTTTAAAAGAAAGCCTTTACAAAGGTAAACACATGAAATCACATTCGCGCCATTGCTATTTGTTTAAAAGAATGAAATGGGAACTCATCTGGGAAAACCCGGGAACAGAGGCACCGCAGGTGGGGACTGCATCCTGGGTAAAGCGAGGCAAAATGCGTCGGGAAGGGGGACTGTGTTGCCTCTGATGCCGAAAACAGGGCCGACCACTCTGCACGTGTTTAATCGAAGCACTTTGGAAGCCTCCCGGCGGACACACTGTCGAGTTACTGCACGGGACGGGACTGCTAAACCTCATTAAATCCCTCCGCGGGTAGATATTTTGGCTTTACTCACCGAGTGGCCTGTGTGTGCAGTTTAAGAGATCCTTCACTTTAAAATACAATTCTCACTGATTAATCTTTATATACGTCATTTATTGGGCACCCGCCATAGGCCATGCAGCATGCTGAGTCCCATTCCCCACACTAATTTAATTCAAATGGTAAGCCCGGAAGGTGAGGAGCGGCACTGTCCCTGCGCACGATAAGGGTCTCAAGTGCACTGAGGCTGAGTAACTTGCTGGGCTTGTCTGACTTCCAAACCGTAGTGTCTTCCAAATCCGAAGTGTCCTTCCAAATCTTTGAATCCAGGTCTCTGACTTCCAAATCCGTAGTGTCTGGCCCACTCTCGTGCTCTTTCGAGCTGTTGCGGGAGGGATGAGTCCCAGTCATGCTGTCCCCACCCCGCTACTCTGTTCTGGCTTTCTAGCCACTTTGCCCTTCACTCTGTGTGCAGGACTTTATTTTCTGGTCCCTGAACTAGATCAGCCGCAGTTCCTCCCTCTTATGTTCCCATGGCTCATTTATTTTCTTAATCATGATAAACATTTAATGTTTGTTTCTACTCGCCAGAAGGTTGTAAGCTCCATGAGGGCGGGAGCTGTGTTGGCACCAGTCACAACGATGTCTGGTCTGTCTCATGGCACAGAGTAGATGCCCAATGAATATTGAATAAGCAAGCGAATGGGTGTTGTGCTAAAATCATCACCGAGTTCCTGACCTTGCAGGGTCTTTGCTTCTTCAGACTGAATACCTTTTCGTCCCATCAGAACATGTAGCCCGGGCTCAGATGCAGGCCTTTCTTATTTTAGTGTTGACATCCTTTCCTTCACCCTATACTGGGTTAACAAGTGTAAGAGAGGTTTCTGGCCATGGCTCCTATCAACCCATCGGATGGTTCTCCTTTCATTTCCTATTTTCTATCCCTGACACCAATTTTTAACTGGCTGAAGCACCATAGCTCGAAAGCACCACCCTTGAATGTCCTGCTTACTCAGCTGAAAGCAGCAGCTGTTCCAATAAGCAATTCGATATTCAGCACCTGAGATTGGCTCCCTCCTTCCGGCAAGAGTGCAAGCTCAACAGAATGTGGGAAAGCATGAAAAAGTTTCCTAGCCTTTTTCTCTCAGTGCAGCAAGGAAGCAGCACAGGCCGGGACCCGAGTTCTGCATCCTGGGCAGGAGAACTTGCTGTGACACGAACAATTTCAGCTGAGAATTCTGAGTGATTTACCTATCAAGAGCTATGAAAAAAAGACTGTCTAAGAGGTGCTTGTGTTATTATTCCTTTTGTCTGTCCCAAGTAATGTACTGGTAAGTGAGGTTCTCCCTCCCCCAAGCCCTCCTGCGGTGTTTGCCAATTTCTGTGGTGTAAATACTCCCATTGTGGCTGATTTCAAGCTAGCAGCATGAAGTCACTGAATTCATAACTGAGAGGCAATGCCCACGAGTGGCTCTCAAGTTGAACTCCCATAGCACTGTCTGCCTTGACCCTGTTAGCTCCTCAGGCTTAGGGCCTGAGGCAGGCCCAAGTTTTCCATGGGAGAGAGTTGTAGGGGGAGACAAAGGGCCAAACTTGCACATTTGGCAGACAGATAAACCCCATGAGCTAGTGTGGACCTAGTCAAACAACCCACCTGGGTGGGGCTGTGGTAGGAGTTAAGGTGAGGGTCTCAAACCCACATTTAGCACCAGAAGCAGATAGATTTAGAGTGGCACTGGTGACACCATTGACCATCTGGTTGACCTTGGATATGTTACACTCTTCATGCTTCAGGTTTTCTTAGCTATAAAACAGGAATATGTAATAATAGTTCTTACCTTAAAGAGCTTTTGTGATGATGGATTATTATAATACATGTAAAGTGCTTAGCATGGCGCCTGGCACAGAACAAGTGCTCAGTGGCTATTAACACTACTGTGGATGCATAAGAGTGGGCGGGGTTCCTTGTGAAATGCTCTCAAAGCCCAGGAAGGGTTGCAGCTTATCTTCATGGGCTAGCGGCGGGTCTGTGAAGGCTTGCAGTCCTTTTGGCTCAAGCCAGAGATCGATTGCTCCATGTGACTGTTGGTGAGAAAAAGAATCAAAACATTTTTTTGATAGCTGGCAGTATCTTTTTTAACCTGTTTTCCAAACTGTTCAGAGAAAAATCGCATTCTTCTCTTTGGGGCAGGCTGTGCAAAAAATCCTTAAATGCATTTCAAGTGGCCCTTGAAGAACCAAAAAGTACATTCGCATGTTGAAATCACGTTAAAGGAGAGATTAGAAGCTGCATTTTTGGAAAGGGAGAAGAGGTGAGAAAATCACGGTACTAGAACATGAAATTTAGTCCAGAACTTCCTGGTGGTTGAGGGAGGAAATATGTGTGTGTGTGTGTGTGTGTGTGTGTGTGTGTAATGTGGTCTGTCCTGCTGTGACCTCGTAGCTCTACTGCTGCCTCTCTTCTGCCTCAGGGCCTTTGCACATAACCTTCCCAGACTGAAATGAGATGGCTCCTTCTCTCACCACCGATTGCCTCCTCAGCCCCCCCAGTTTCTGAAGCAGGTTTCATCCTTGTTTGCCTCCCTTTCGGCTTCGTTTTTACTTCACCAATTGGCATTTGAACAAGCTATATTTGGTAAGATGAGATCAGGAAATAACTTTATTTTTCACCCACCACAGCTTCAAACCTGCTTTGGGAAGGATTTGCCAAGGATAATATTGCAAGCAAATCCTGTGGCTTTTACAATAATTTTTTCAGTAGTAAATCATCTTGTTTTTAGATATAAAATAGCCCAGTCCAATTTAATGTCCAAATTTTAGAGCCTTGTTCAGCTTAAGGTGTTTTCTATTCTTCTGAGCTCAAGCTTAACTTCAAGTCCTATTGACCAGTTAACTAGAGGTAGGGAGAAACATTGTGGTCTTATCTTCCCCGTGTCCTGATGGAGGGTCAGATGGGTCAGGCTAGGTGCAGACTTTGTCTGGTTGCCGAGGGAACCCGGAACAAAAGGTTCCAGCAGTTTTATAAACTCTGGAGTCAGGAAGAGAATGAGAGGGAGGGTTAGAAGTGGAAAAATACAAGGTACTCAGAGTGGAAAACCTCATCTTCAAGGTTTTCCCTCTTTTTGTGGCTGGTCCTGAAAAATCATCACACGTAGGTTTTTCACCAGGAGCCAGACTCCTCGGTTTGATTTATGTGCTTCTTATTGCCCTCCTCTAGAACGGAGCTGGTTCACTAGGGCAGAGCACAGTGCCTGGCCCCGGTAGGTGTTAGTAAGTATGTGTTGAGTAAATGAAGAAATACCGGGCCTGCTGTATCCAGACAGAAGACCCTCGTGTGGCCTTCAAGGAACTACATCTGTTGAAGATGAAGCATAAGCCATAGGGTTTCTCGGGGCAGCCCATGCTTAACCTCCAAGAGTTATTTATTATCATCAGAAGAGAGAAAGATTGCTGTGATCAAAGGGGCAGGACGTGCTTCAAAGGCGGGGCCTGGACTGAGTTAGTGGGCCTGTTATGGATGGGATTTGGAGAGGTAGAGCTTGGAAAACACCATTTGGCTCATAAACTTGACGTCAGACTCACCCACACTTACTAGAGCCATCTGTCTTGCTATCTCCCACTTCCCCAGAGGAACGCTCAGAACATGCAAATATCTGCCGGAAGTGCTTGCGCTTCCACCAGCCCCAAACAGGATAGAAAAGCAGAGTGTGGTATTTTGGTACCTAAATCCTGAATCTTATTAGTTCACTCCTTTTTCTAGCCTGGACATGTCATTCTCTTGGGCTGGAGATCAATGCTTGAATTTTTTTTTCCTCCAAATCATTTTTACTCCCGTTTATTCTCTGTCACGGTGTCCTGCTTCTACTGGATTTTAAGCTTCTGTTTATTGAAGGGGGATGAGCGTATATTCAAGTTTGTTCAAATGCACAAAGAAAGAAGATTTGCAAATGCATGCTGGTCACCACCTTATTCTAGGAAACTTTGGTCCACACAACCTGTGAACCTTATCTAGCTTCCCATCCTTCACTGTGGGAGGTAGCTAGTGCTCATTGGTTCTTAAATATTTAAACATTTGAAGACAAATTGAATAAAACCACAGAATCATAGGATCCCAGAATCAGAAAGGACCTTTTAAATTTCACTGTATGCTAAAGGCAAAATTTATCTCTTGGGTAAATGAGTCTATAGTTGACGAAAATTCCTTGTAGGCCATTTAGTTGAAAAAGGTAAGCCTCCTTTTCCTCCTCCCATGCCCCAACCTAGGAATACAGATGGGTCAAGGTGAGGTCAGCAGAGACCAGGACCTACCCATACAGTAAAAAGAGAACGGAATTTTGAACATCCAGTTGCAGTCATGACACTAATTTATCAGTGGCCCAGGATGTAGCATAGGGTCCGTGGAGGACCCTGAGTGACTCTGGCAGGCTGTCAAGGCAGAGGGAGGAGCCACAAAGCCGGAAGGCATTCACTGTGGCAGGGAGAAGAAAATATATTTCTAGGGGATTAATATCTAATTCTTAATTTGAAGTTGTTTCCTGTTCTATGCTGCAAATATCCTCTGCTCCCTCCAAAACCTCAGTGAGGGTTTGCCACACACAGTTGTGTTGTGTTAGTGGTGCCCTGGGGAATAAATGCAGAACAGAGTTCTATAAACCAGAAGGCCCACTCAGCACCAGCAAAGGTGCAGGCGTGAGGGTGAACTGACTCATCGGCAGAAGTGAAGGAAGAAGAAAATGGCCCTAACATTTCATTTGTAAGAGGAAGGTGGCCCTTGAAGGCAGAAGGCAGGAGAATGATTTAGAGTCCACCTTACCTATGATTTCCACCTTTGAAAAACCCATGCATTTAATGAAACGCTGTCTTGGTTGTCATCCAAATCATTGGTATAGAGCAGCAACAGGCCTGAAGAGGTTGCTGTCCCATGAGGGTATAATACCAGACACTGCCTTGGAGATCTATAACCTATGGGCCACTAGGATTCTGGGGGCTTGGCAATTAAAGTGTCCAGGCTGTGTACGTTTGCTGGCCCACACCTCTCCAGGTTCCCCAGAAGGACAGTGTGATGTGTTTTGTCAGATGTATCGGGAAACCAGGTATCCCACCTCTGATGGGTTTCCTTGACTTTTTCAACTAGGAACATCATTTGAAATGGGAAGAGATCAATGGGATATGGCTGATTTTTCCTGAACATGCTGCTTCCCCTGAGCTATATTTGATAAGCTAAATAATCACCAACCTGATTTCTTATAGAATTCTCTTCTGCCAGGGCAGGAAGTGACTGTGGTGATGGATCATCTAATCCCACAGCCCCATTTTGCAGAGGACCTGAACCTCTTCTTGACCAAGATCATGTGGTAGGTAAAAAGTTGGGGACTGAATTTAGGTTGTAATAAATGTCTCTTTCCCCCAGTTTTCCACTACATCCTCTTTTGGTGGGGAAGATATGTATGTACTTTGTAGCTCAACTGAAGCCTTTTTTTTTTTTAACTTTTAAGGTGTGCATATACTCATATACCATCTAGGGAGTAAATTCCTCTAAGGACAGGTACTTAATTATTTGTACCGGGGGGCCAGAGATGAAGCACAGAATTATTCAGTCCCGAACTCCTTTAAGAACAGGCCTATTATCCTTTGTAATGTGTCCCCTCTTTGTGCCTCGCACCAAAGGACTCTGCAGATGACATTCAGTCCTCTGTGTATATATTCAAATGAAACTATTTAAGATTTTACCTTCAAGCAGCTGTAATTCTTGGATTTTGCGATGATAAACTAGGTCATTTCAGACCGATGTTTCTGCTGAGAACAAGGAAAGCAAACACACCTCTGTAAGAAGGCGACGGAGAGGCTCACAAGGCAGGGAGCACGTGTGGGTCCAAGACCTGTGAGAGGAGAGGCCAGGACAGGTGAGCTCCCTATTGGGAGCAGGTTTCTCCTTTATCCAGAAAGGCCCACAAGGAGACCAAAGAGTGAGTTGGGCTTTGACAGTCTCAGGGGCTGGAGGATCCTGCAAGGTCACACCCTAGGACAATGGATCTCAGTGGGGCTGCTTTTGCCCCATCAGGGAACATTGGACAATGTCTGGAGACACTTTTGGTTGTCACAACTGAGGAAGTGCTACTGTTTTCTAGTGGGTAGAGGCCAATGATGCTGCTTAACATCCTATAACGCACAGGGCAGCTGCCCCACTGTAAAGAATGATCCAGTCAAAAAATGTCAATAGTGATGGTGTTGAGAAAGCCCAGTAAGAAACCCTTAATAGGAGTGAGGGAGAACTAGAAATAAACCAGTCCTCACAAAGATCGAGGCCTAGTTTTAGGTCACCACAATCTCTCTGGTTGGATTTTCAGCCTAGATTCTGGACAGAAGCAAACATAGAATGTTCTCCCTGGAACAGGATAATGTTACCCAAGGCCTCGGTTATACTCCAATGACCACACATAGGTGGCGGGAGTGGGGGAGAGCTGAACTCAAGACACTCTAAGTACCTTGCATTGGTTATTGGTAAAATTCTCATTTATACTAAACTTTAATAAATTAAAGATGCATGTTATAGTGTTTAGAGTAACCACAGAAAGAATGGTGCTGTAGATATTATAAATTATATGTGCTAACAGATATCATTCATTATAATGTCAGCCATTATAAATATTATTCTTTGGTGACAGTTTGCTGTTCGGGGTCAGGAGATTTGAAAAGAATCATAGTATTTCGTTCCTTTTACTTGGTTTGATCATCTTTACCTTGTAATGGAGGTCTGTCCAGAAAAAGTTCAGCCACTGTGAATACGATGACAAGGGCTCCTGCAATACTGATGCAGCCTGGTAGCCAAGGAGAGGGGACTGGAATGCGCATGTGTGAACAATGACGACTTCACTGTACTAGTCAGCGGGGGTGGTAGACGCTGTTGAGTGAGCACGTGCACTGTGTGGCCATCGCCTTCAAAATGATTGCACAAGTAGAGCAAAGAATCCGCATCAGATTTTGCATTAAGCTTCAACATTCCTCTGCAGAAACTATTTGGATGAGTCAGAAGGCCACATCTATGGGCAACTGGTGATTGACAGCTTCATCAGGACAACACAACTGGCTCATGTATCACGTCTTGTGCAGAGTTTTTGTGAAACATCAAATCACCCAGGTGATTCAGCCCCCCTACCACCCAGATTTGGTGCCCTGCAACTTCTGGCTTTTCCCAAAACTGAAATCATCTTTGAAAGGGATGAGATTTCAGACTGTCAATGAGATTCAGGAAAATACGATGGGGCAGCTGATGGTAATTGGGAGAACTGTGTGAGGTTCCAAGGTGCCTACTTGGAAGGATGTATAATGTTTCTTGTATCTTGGATCATCTTCAATTAATGTCCCTATTTTTCATATTACATGGCTGGATACTTCCTGGACAGATCTTGTATATTATAAATTATATAAAGTACATATATTTATAATATGTATTCTAAATTGTATATATATAAATATATACCTAATAAAGGAGGAAGTTGAACACTTCCTATATCCCAAAGGAGTCAAGAATCCAAAAAATTATAAAAATAATGATATGAGAGAATTAGTCTCAACTATGTAAATAATACATTAAATGAAATCTATTCCCATTTCAAGGCAAAGGTGATCAAACCAAGTAAAAGAAATAAAAGACTATGATTCTTTTCAAATCTCCTAACTCTGAACAGCAAACTGTCACAGAGGAATAATATTTATAATGGCTGATGTTATAATGCATGATATCTGTTTAAGCCCTTTACATGTGTGTTGTCATTTAACCTCTGAGGCTGGCCCTATCATTTTTACCTTCTTACAGATGAGGAAACCATGGCACCATTGCTCAGTGGGTGATATGTGGCGTAATGAGGATTTTATCTAGGTCCTCTTGCTCCAGGACGCATGCTCTTGTCAACCCCACTACAGCAACTGAGGTATTAGGACCATCCTGTGTTTTATAGCATTCTGGGAGGGCCTCAACTGATGATATGTTGTCCCAC